>JASDQU010738042.1:95844-112981 GCA_032191745.1 Picea mariana | reverse complement strand
ATGACACTCTGATTGTCGCACCAAAGGCTGGTTGGATGTTGCAACTGGAATCCAAACTTTGAAAGGATCTGTCAAAGCCACAAGGCTTCTTTACTGGAATTTACTGCTGCTCGGTACTCTACTTCTGCTGAAGAAAGTGCAATACCCTGTTGTTTCTTACAAGCCCAAGTGACAGGTCCTAAACCAAGGATGAAAACATAACCTATAGTAGACATATGATCAGCAGGGTCGCCGACCCAATCTAAATCAGTGAAACCAACCAATAAGGGAGTCCCTCTTGAACTGTAATGTATCCCAAACTGAACTATACCACAAACATATCGAGCTATACTTTTAGATGCTTTCCAATGGCTTTCATGGGGTGTTTGCATATAGCAGGCAACAAGACCAACAAAAAAGGAAAGATCAGGATGTCTATGAGTTAATTATAAGAGGCTACCAACTAACTGACGGTACAGGGTGGCATCAACTTTGGGAGAAGTACAGGTGGAAAAAAGATTGACTCCAGACAGGAAGGGAGAAGGGGTTGGTTTACAATCATCCATGTGAAAGAGACAAAGAATGTCATAAACATACTTAGACTATGAAAGAAAAATTCTTTCATTGGTTTGCAAAACTTGGACGCCAAAGAAATAGTGCAAAAATCCTAAGTCTGTCATTTCAAATTTCTTCTTAAGGTTGGTTTTCACATGGTTTAAAAGTTTTGAGTCACTACTAGTAAGGATAAGGTCATCAACATAAAGGAAAAGGATTATGAGATGGCTTCCTACTTTCTTGGTATAGACATTAGGATCAGAATGGCATCTAGAGAATCCAGTGGCATTGAGAAAGTTTCCCATTTTGGCATACCAAGCTTGGGGAGATTTCTTAATACCATAAAGAGATTTCTTAAGGCCACAAACAAGGTTAGAGTCATTCTGGACATAGCCAGGAGGTTTTTCCATGTAGATTTATTCTTGCAAATATTCATGCAAGAAGGCGGTTTTAACATCCATCTGATGGACCTCCCATTTTTGTGAGGCAGCAAGGGAAAGAACAAGGTGGATGGAATTCATTTTGGCTACAGGAGCAAAGGTTTTATTATAGTCAATTCCTTCAACTTGGGAAAATCCTTTGGCAACTAACTGAGCCTTGTGTCTTTAAACAATTCCATCTAATGCATACTTAGTTCTATAGACCCATTTACATTTGACAATTTTTCTTCCTTTTGGAAGAGGTACAAGATCCCAAGTATCATTTGTCAATAAAGAACGATACTCTTCATTCATTGTTGTATCCCAATCTGGATTACCTAAAGCTTCTGCAAATGTCTCTGGATCATGAGTCTCTGAAACTTGAGCCAAAAGAGAAAAGTCTCGTTGGAACTTTGAACGTGTCCAACGCTGATCTGAAGGATCACTGACAAGATCACCAACTTATTCTTGTGTTGAACGGACCCTTCTAGGAAGCGGTGGAGTTAGTGTTGGTTCAAGTTCAAAGGACTCATATAGAGGAAAGTGAGCAAGTGGAGGTGGATTTTCATCCTCATTGTCATCATCTGAAGAAGAAAAAAGAATAGGAACATAAGAAGGCACAAACGTCAAAGATGGCTTGCGGGTCGATGAAGGCACAAACACCGAAGATGGTTCACAGGCCGAAGAAGGCACAATAACCGAATTAGGCTTGCAAGACAAGATATTTTCATCAAATTTAACATCTCTTCTAATAATAATGTCATTACAATGTGGTTGAAGAATTCTATAACCTTTGACATGTTTAGAATAACCAACAAATATACACTTCTCACTTTTAGGTTGCAATGCTTTCCTTTTCTCATCAGGAATGTGAGCCCATGATATACTGCCAAATACACGTAAGTGATTTACATCTGGTTTAATTTTAGTCCAAGCTTCTTCCGGTGTTATATTTTTAAGTGTGTTTGTGGGATTGTGATTTACTATGTAATTTGCACAGTTGATGGCTTCTACCCAATACTTTAGACTTAATCCCTTAGATTGGATCATACAATTAGCCATTTATTTTAATGTGTGGTTTTTTCTCTTAGCAACACCATTTTGTTGTGGTGTATATGGAACATTGTGTTGCATTTGGATGCCATGTGTAGTGAAATAACTTGTAAAATTATTGTTCACATATTCGCCTCCATTATCTATTCTTAACCTTTGAATTTGATGTCCAGATTGTTTTTCTACAAGGGCCTTGTAGTTCAAAAATTTATCAAAAACTTTTCTCTTAAGTTTTAATAAGTAAACCCAAGTACACCTGGAAAAGTCATCAATGAAAGTTAAGAAATACTTGCACCCAGAAAAAGAAGGAGAAGAATGTGGACCACACAAATCATTGTGAACAACATGCAAAGGGCTTGAGGCGTGCCAATAGGCACATTTGTCAAAATTGTCACGATGATGTTTTTCGAGAACACAATCGGAAAAAACACCATCTATGCATGAAACGAGAGGAAGACCAGTCACCGTATGTTGATTACATAGTTGCTGCAATGAACGATAGTTTAGATGACCAAACTGCTCATGCCAAAGTTTGCTCAAGTCATCCCTATGAGCAAAAAAAACTGATGAAAAAGATGATGACCCAAAGTTGTCAAACTTGTACAACCTGGTAATATCATCAACAATTCTAGATGCAAGAACATTCTTGTGATCTTTTAGATCCTTGATTACAACTTGGTGAGGTGAAAAATCTACATTTTTACCTTCACCTGAATGAGTGATTTGATATATTGATAGAAGGTTACAAGAAAGACTTGGAACACATAATAAATCATTGAAATGACCATTATATACTTGAACTGTTCTAAATCCTACAACACTAAGAGATTTATCATCACCAACACATACTTCATTGGTGTTACATTCATTTAGAGCAGAAAATATGTCTTTATCCTTAGCCATATGATAATATGTTCTAGAATCAATAAGCCACTAATCATAAGAAGAAGTGGAAGCTGTATTGAAGGAGAAATGAGAAGCAGTAAGTGCATATCCATGAGAAGAAGAAGAATAAGTAGTAGAATCAATACTAATGTTGTGCTTCTTCATCACTGATTCTAAAGTTGTCATATTCTTGAAACATTTGGACCCATCACGACCATATTTATCACAAAAGTTGCAATGTCTGTCAGTCTTCTTATTTTTATATTTTGCTCATTTGTCACCATTAGGAGCTGAAGTTGTCTGAGTAGGTTTGGGACCCTTATGTTGTTTGTTGTTGTGGTGAGGATGTTGCTTCTTGGGTTTATCTTTCTGTTGGGAGAGTAAGTCTTTATTGGAGGTTCCTGCAGTGTTGATCACTCCAAGTTGTACAAGCTTATCTTGTTCTCTAATAAAAGCATCACAAAAGGACTCAAGAGTGGGTTTTTGATAATATTTCCCTAGAGCCTCTCTCATGCCATAAAAGGTAGATACAAACAAAAAATAGGCACTATCTAGCTTAGAAATAATAAGATAGATGCAACACTCTTCCTCCATCTTTATCTCACATTCTTCACATAAAATTATGTGTTTTAAACTTAGATAGATAGTTTTCAATGCAAGATAAATCACTTGGACTTGAATTCAGTACTTGATTTTCTAATTGTTGTGCTCGAATAATATTATGTTTACCAAACACAGATTCAATATTTTTTCAAGCTTCATCGGGGTCATCAATTTCTTTAAGGTGGAACCTTAAATCGGGAGAGATGGACATTCCGATTAATCCATGTGCTTCATCACTTCTATTAGACCATTTCACTTTATTATCAACATCAGTTGGCTCTTTTTCCTTTCCTAAGGTAATGTGGTACAAGCTTTTATTTCTTAATAAATCCTCCATATGAGATTTCCATTGGAAGTAGTTGGTGTTGGTAAGCAAAAGATTACTGGAATAAGTCATATTAAATATGTAGATAATGTGGATTTAAAAATTGAAACCGATAATGTGGATGGAAATATCTCAAAAAATTAGGCAGTTTTAAAAAAAACGGCACTAAAAACGGGCTTCGAATGTGCAAGTTATGCCCTTTTAAAAAATATATAAATGGTAACCAAAGGACCACGTGGTGGTGTAAGTTGTTTTATGAAGTGACCCACTTTTATAAAAAGAAGTGGGGATCAATTTTACAATGAAGTTACTTTATAAAATAAAAGTTGCATGCAAAATAAATAACTCTAAAATAAAATATTAAAGTTGCTTATAGTGATTCACTTTTATACTTGAAGTGAAATACACTTTACAATGGAGCATGAACTTAGAAAAAAAAAATAACAAAACGAGAGACTTGAACTCGAGACCTCTTACTTAATAAGACAACTTTTAACCAAGTGGGCTAGCAAAACATATTGTATTGTTTAGCAAGAGGATTGTGGGTGTTGTTGTTTTATAAAAAGAAGTGGGTGTCACTTTTACAATGAAGTTACTTTATAAAAGAAAAGTTGCATGCAAAATAAATAACTCTAAAATAAAATATTAAAGCTACTTATAGTGATTCACTTTTATACTTGAAGTGAAATACACTTTACAATGGAGCATGAACTTATTTCAAAAAAAGTAACAAAAAAAGAGACTTGAACTCAATACCTCTTACTTAATAAGACAACTTTTAACCAAGTGGGCTAGCAAAACATATTGTATTGTTTAGCAAGAGGATTGGGGGTGTTGGTGTTGGTGTTGTTGAAGATGGCCTTAAAGAGCGTGCTCATAAAACTTTTCACACAAGAAAAAAAATTTCACTTCTTGATGACAACAAGGGTTAGATCTCGGTTAGCTTACCCGAAAAATGCACATTTTCCTATTTGTTTCTAATTTTCTGAGATCACACAGGGCGTGGGGAAAAGAGCATACACAGATCTAAAAGAGTAGCAACCTGGAAAAAAACAATATAAAACTGAAATAATACTCTGTAAAAATTTAAAAAGGACGTATTCAGACTTTATACCTCTGGATCTAGCTGAAATGACAGTATCTTGGGAAAACATAAACATTTTTGAGTGAAATGAAAAGTGTTCCTAAATGAAACGAGTGCTTCGGACACAATGGAACGATACTCTCAGCCTAGAAATGTATGGAAATGGCATAAAACATATATGAGACAACTCAACTTCATGATCTCAATCTACAACAAGAGCGAGTCTTCAAACAGGCTATGATACCATGTTTGACAACACTTGTATTCCAACAAAGGACGAACACCTTCAGTAACCACTCACACAACCAAATCAAATATCAACACATCGATGTTTTGACATGGTAAAACCCTTACGGGGAAACATCCACTGCCCCAACCAACGCAACCACTTGGAGCAGTTTATTAATGCAAAAGAAAAAGATTACAGAGATTTTACAAGAGAGTTTCTCACAATCGATCATCGGCAAATGACCGTCCATTCTCCTTGAATAAAGATCATGGACCAATAAGGTGTTAAGCCACAAATCAATGTCCGTTAAGATTGAGGAGAATATGAATCGGTCTGATCACTCTATGTCAGGAACATATCACGATCGTTGGATTTTATAACTACAAATGCATACTAATGCATAATAAAGAAACACAATTTTACCTAACGACACATTAGACCAGGTAGATCTTAACTAACTCCTAAGTGTCTAAATATCCTAACACATATTATGATAGAGCCCCTTTCTCAGACAATTTTTTTAAGTTGATTTTCATAAGTAATGAATTTACTCTAATAGGAGGAGATATTAATTTATCTATTGGCAATGTTGAGATATGGGGGGATTCAACACACGTTGATACACTATTCGATTATTTTGTTAGTATTTTGGAGAACTATGGGCTATTTGATTATTAGGGTCCTACCTTAACCCCCTTAAGTAGACTAAGGTTGCTATGTATTGAGGCCATCACTATTAAATAAGGCCCATGTAGTATATATAGTGTGAAATCAATAATTGTAAGAAGGCTTACTAGAAGGTTCTTCCTACTAGAAAGTTCTTAGGAGGTTAGATAGAAACTATATAATGAAGTAGAAGCAAGGTAATAAGATCTATTGTGAAGCCTCATTGTAATTGGAGCTCTGTACATCTGGAGGTTTCCCCCTTGAAGATGAAAGTGAACATTGCTTTCATCAATAGAGGTATTGTATTTGTGGTATTCTAGTTCTTCTACAATTTCCTATTGTTGTTATAATATGTGATTTCTACTCTAAATCTTGGTATATTATGTTATTTTTTATTTGAATCTTCTAGTTTGATAATAAATAACACCACATTGATGTTGATCCTATAAAGGTTAGGAAAACATGGAGAAATAAGAGAATCAGTGTTGAGAATATTTCAAAAAGGTTAGATAGGTTCTTGATTTATGAAGGGTTTTGGGGGGATATCTTGAAAATTAGATGATGGGTTGGCATTGGAGGGGATTCATACCACTTTCCAATTTTTTTGGAAATGGATGGGATGGATAAAAATCCTCTTAGTGCATTTAAATTCAATTCTCAATGGTTGCAAGATGAAGGGTTCAATCAGATGGTGAAAAAATAATGGTATCCCTATAACCATGGATTGAGAGAATCAATGCCTATACAATTCAAGGCCAACCTTAAGAGAATAAAACTGGTGGTAGTAAAGTGGATTTATGAGAAGATGATTAAATACTAGGAGGTCATATAAGATATTGAGAATCAATTCAAGTTTCTTTATACTCTCAATATGGTTGGGTTCACAAATGAACAACACAAGGTCGAGTCACTAGCATTGAAATAAAATAAGAGGACTAGCCTATATGAGAAAGAGGCTTCCGGGAGGCTCAAGAGTAAATATTTATGGCTAGAGAAGGGGGATGAAACACCAAATATTTTCATCATTTTTCCAATAATAGGAAAAGTGTGAATTCTATATGGAAGCAACAAGGACATGATGAAACTATCTTACTAGTTTTGAGGACAAATACAAGGAGGGGGTGAATCACTTTTCAAGGTTTTATAAGGAAGACAATAGAGCATCAATTGTGGAACTGGTTAAAATGGAAACATTATTTCCTAGCTTTGTGATCGAAGATGACAATATATCTCTTATGGGAGAGATTAATATAGAATAATTGTAGGTGGATATACATTATTTCCAAAATGATAAAATTATGGGCCATGATTGCTAACCAATAGAGTTCTTGGGATTTTATGATATTATTGAAGAAGATTTGTTAAGAGTCATGGAAGAGTCAAGATCTCTAGGTAGCATGTTGGTAACCTTTAACACTACCTATGTTGATATCATTCCCAATATAGCCAATCTTGGTTGCTTTCAGGAGTTCAAACCAATCTCATTATGCAACTGTATCGACAAGATTATATAAGAAATTATTGCTAGAAGAGTAAATGTCCTTTTGTATAAGTCTATCTTGTAGAAACAATATGATTTTTTTGGAAGAGAGTAAGATTCATGAATCCATGGGGATAGCATAAGAGGTCTTACATTCCATCAAAGTAGAAAAAATACCAGCTATCATGATAAAAGTTGATTTATCTAAAGCATATGATAGGGTCAACTAGATCTATCTTATGTTGATATTGATTCACCTGGGTTTACCTTACATTTTTTCAACTGGGTAATGAATTGTGTGACCATGGTTTCCTTTGTTGTGTTGACAAATGGGTCAACTTTTGAATTTTTCAGGCCCATGAGAGGTTGAGATAGGGTTTCCCTTTATCCCCATGGATATTTCTTCTAGTGGTTGAGGCTCTAAGTAGATCAATCTCAAAGGATAAACAACATAGGGGATTTAAAAGGCATTAGACTGGGAAATGCTTTATTCATTTCACAAATTTATTATCTGTTGATGATATCCTTACTTTTTTTTATGGTTCACACAACGATGCACTAAAGCTCGAGGATATTCTTGAGCTTTATCATAAATCCACATATATTCAAATCAATGTGGGAAAATATTTAGTGTCATTTATGTGGATAAAGGAAGAGGACAAAGAACTATTCTCTCAATGGATTCCAATCCCACAAGTTGACTTACATGTAGTGATCAAGTATTTAGGATTTTACCGTAAGCCAAATGATTATTCTAAGAAACACTAGGAGTGGATGTAGTGATCAAGTATTTAGGATTTTACCTTAAGCCAAATGATTATTCTAAGAAACATTAGGAGTGATATCCAAGGTAGAGTAGAGACTATCCTTTTGGTGCAACAAATTGTTATCCTTGGGGGCGATTAGTTTTGGTAAAGTTTGTATTAGAATCCATACATGTCTATTGGGTCTAATTAAATTTTGTTCCAAAGGGGGTATTGGAGTAGATAAGGAAACTTGGTTTCAAATTCTTATGGGGCGGTGATGACTTAAAGAAACCTTTTCCATGGGTCTCTTGGGAAAAAAATGCAACTCCAAAAGTTATGGGTGGATGGGGAATTAAGACCATACATGCCTTTTCTAGAGCCTTGGTAGTATAAAATATTTGGAGGATTATATAAGGGAATGCATTGCGGAGTAAGGTAGTGGGATAGAAATATATTGAACCTTAGATCTCTCATTAAGCCTATTCATAGTGTGCCAATAATATGGAAAGCAATTGTCAAAACCTTTCCAGTGATTGGGAAGTCATTAGGAAAAATTTGAGGTCTAAAATGGGTGTTATATTCAAACTTTTCTACTCAAACCTATATGAGGAGATTTTGATTATCAAATCAAACATCATAGAAATCTATGTTTTCCATGTTTGTAGAGAATGAAACCTGAAAGTAAATAGGTTTTTCAAAAAAGTCCTTTAAAGAACCACTACATCTTGGCATATTTGGGAGCTGAAAGATGGTGTCTTAGTTGAATTCAACCATGAACCCTTTATTTGAATAGAATTCATTACAACAAAAAAATGAGAACAAATGATGCATGTATAATTTTTTGATGTATTACTAGAATATAAAGTATGGAATAGGGCTTGATGCTTTAGTGTTACTTTTGGTATAAGTCAATGATAGATTAGATAGATAACCATATAGATTAGAGACAACATATATATTTTTGGAGATGTATGATACTAAAGATATTGAGTTATAAAATTACCTTTTCTTGGAACTGTTTTGAATATTGATATGGATCTACAAAATGTGATTTCGTTACACTTAATTAAAAAAAAATTGAAAAAATAAATATTATAAAGCATTTATTATTTTTTACGACAAAAAATTATTATGTTTTTTCAAAGGAATATAATATCGTAATATTATGTTTTTTCAAAGGAATATAATATCGTAATACAATATTGAATTATATAATTTTATTACAATGAATATAATATCATAAGATGATGTTGATATAGTTAGTTTTTATTATTTATTATATTTAATTGGGGAAAATAAATAAGCATTACATACTATTTATTATTGTTTTACACTATAGTAATTTATTATATTTTTCAAATGATATAATGTCATAAGATGATGTTGAATGAACATTGTATAACTTTGAAATAAGATGTTGTTAAATGAACATTGTATAATTTTGTAAGATGATATTGGATGAACATTGTAATGAATATTGTATAACTTTGTAATAAGATGATGTTAGAATGAATATTGTATAACTTTGTAAGATGATATTGATGAACATTGTTTTCATATTAGGTATTTTTGTATTTCATTAGGGTAAATAAAATCATTATTCTTATTTCAAGAGGTAGTAAGTGCAAATAAAAACAATTTAACATTATCCCACATTTTAGCATGGCTTTTGGGTCCCAAATTGATTAGATGACATAAAAATAGAATTTTTTTATAAACTCCTAACTTATAGATTTCCCAACTTATAAATTCACATGGAAATACAAAGATGAAATTCAAAATTAACTACCCTACTTTGTTTGATAGTTGTAGCATCTCCAACCACATGTTGGGCTATGCCACTTAAATTTCAAACTCTGATACAAATTTAAATTATAAAAATAGTTTGCAAATGCACAAATTTATACAAAATAATAACATAAATACGTATGCAACAAACATGTGAAAAAAACATGAAAACAAATGCACAAATATTAATGCAGCACATGAATTAACACAAATTGGCACTTATCTTTGATTAAAATAACACCAACTGCATACAGACCTTCCACGTTCCTCCCAACCTTAGACTACATTACTCATAACTCTCAGCGATGGGTCGCCCCCGAGTTGGGACTAAACTCCACCTGGGTAAAGGATTCCTAACCCAGATAATGTAACATCGCCATCCTTCCAGGCAAGGCCATGCTACTCCATAGCACCCTCTTACTAAGCTCTGAAAACAAATTGTAGCATCCCTAGCTTTAGGCTGTTGGGCTATGCCACGTAACAATTATTCATTTTTACAGTATATATTTTACAAATTTAATACAGAAAGATATATTCTGCTAATGCGTAGATTCATGCAGAAATAACAGTAAGCCTATACATAAAACATACACAGTAAATACTCATAATTATAAATACATTTACAAATACACAACATGCAATTGAACACATAATTGATACTTATCTTTTTATAGAAGACCACCAACTCCGTGCAAACCTTCCACGAACCTCCCAACCTTAGACCACGCTACTCAAATATCTTAGCAATGGGTCACCCCCAAGCTAGGACTAAACTCTACCCGGGTAAAGGGATTCCCATCTAGGTTGAGACAATACATACAATATGAAGGATTTCTTTCGAGGAGCCAACTCAAACTACTAGCCTACAACTTCTCATTCCCCACATACTTGTCCCACCCGAGGAAGTGTGCCCCTTCTCTGCTCAACAGTCCTTCAGTTGCCCCATTTCCCTTCTAGGGCTTCAACAACATGTCGAACATGAAGTCTCAGAGCACTGTAACTGCAGTTGGGTTCCTTCAGGAATTCAACTCTCAGCAATTCTCTCACCTTGAGAGAGTTTCTCATAGGCCTGACAACCTGCCTCTTCAATCCCATGGGCCTGACAACCTACTTATTCAATCCAGTGCTCTCGTCAACTAGGTACCATATCAGGTGAAGGCAACAACAGAAAATAGATTATGGAAGAGGTGGTGGTAACAACCACGCTCAAGCAAGGAACACGACACTACACATAACGAGAAAGTTACGGGTGATGGTCAAAAACAAGTTCATGTATGGAATAGATAATGGAAGCACCAAAAGCCTTCAGGTAAGGCACAATATGGGTTCAGATAAGTACAGGTGCATTGAGCATAACATGAAATGCACAACGTAACTGTAGGAGTGTGTGCAGGCTCTAGAGGTAAAGCTCCTCCCCTATCGTGGAATGAAATGTTGAACACATGAATGGTTGAGTGCGTGAAGCGCTCTGTCTGTGGGAAACAAACTAATTTCCCCCACACATATTTGCATGCGCCCTTGACAACACATGGCTCTCAAGGCGCTCGTTTCTCTGCACTTGGGTTTCATTCACCTTCCCTTAAGAACTTAGGATAAAATAATTATCCTCACCATATCCTTTAGAAATAATATTATAATATTCCTTTTGAGATAAGCCCTCTAGCTTAACCCATTTTCCTAGGTTCTTAGCCCTCCCTTTCTCTTTCTAGTGGAGTTTAGTCCCCCATACTCTTTTATCATGGTCGGTCTATGTAACATACCCAACCACCCACAGGTCGAGGTACACTACCTTCAAGCCCACCCTTGGACTTCTTTCTCTTATCGATACCTTTTTAAAATTTAAGGATGCATAAAAGGAAAGACTTTAACGACATGCACAACAGTAGTCAACAAGCATGCATAGTCTAAAGATTCAATTAAACGATAATTAAATATACATCGGAAAATACATTCATATACATGCAATTGATACCATAACAGAGAGCACTTATATTTATGAAAGATGACACCAACTGGCTGCAGACCAAGGACGTTCCACCCAACCGTAGACATTATTGTTCCAAATCTCAATAGCAGTGTCACCCCCGAGCCAGGGATATGAATCCACAAGGACGGTTCCAGAGTGTTACTTGGCTTCCAAACCAAGTCAGCATCCAAGCTCTCACATGCTTCCCATCTCTCACAGTAATCCAAGTACCCAGCTCTCTTCTACCCAACTTGCACCACCCGAGAGAATGAAACTCCACCTTTCTCTGCCACGCAGTCCCTCAGGAAGTCCTTCTCCTTATTCGGGCTTCGATGCAACTGGTCCAGAACCTCAATGCTGGAACTCTCAGGACTCACATTTGTGAGCAACACTGGACACATGCCAATACATCTCAGACATGTGGACTTCAAATCACGGTTGGATCATACTAGCGACCACTACAACCAACTATCTCATGGCTAATCTTTAGGAGTTCGGCTCCCTTTCCCAAGCAAGGACGCTAATGAGATGGATCAATGAATGGGTAAGTGAGTGCATGAAAGTGCGTGAGGAAAATGAATGAACATACAGGAAAATCAGTGAACAAGCCATCAGTTGAACCCCCCCATTAGACCAGAGGTGGGTTTAAGTAACTTCGTGGGGAATCAAGAACCTCTGGGCCTTCCCCAAGAAGCTCACGTAACTGATCCCCTCCCTTAGGAAAAAAGGGTAATTAAGATAGGAATAAACACTTATCCCCTCAATCCCCCTCTCTTGTGGAATCATAGCCCCCTATAACTCTAGTCCTTGTCCGTCTAGCAGCCAGCCATGTATTTATTATTAATAATGATAAAAACATTACATGTCTTGGGCACACTGGCCTTTTAATAATTGTTTGGGCACCCTGACCTCTCAACATTGTAACAATACATTATTTAAAAAAGGGGGTTCAAAACCTGGGGTGTTACATCCCCTCCCCCTTATTTTGGCACTATCCTTAGTGCATATACAAAATAGAGAACAAAATCTCAAATTTATTCAAAAAGCTGTGGGTACTCTACCCGCATGGCATCTTCATGCTCCCAGGTAGCATCTTCAGGACCGTAGCAGGTCCACTAAACTTTTACCAACTCTATAACTCGATTCCGGAGCATTTTGACTTTTATGTCCAATACCCGCACTGGCTGAACCTGAAAATCTCCCTCCATCTCTACCTGAATCAGATGCCAATCAATAACATGGTTAGGGTCATGTACATATTTATTTAGTAAATATACATGAAATACAATATGCACATTCATGGAAGCAGGCAATGCAAGCATGTATGCAACTGGCCCTATAATGTCCAATATTTCAAATGGACCACAGAATCTAGCTTCCAGCTTGTACAACTACCCAATTTCAAAGAACTTTTCTTGGGCTTCACTTTCAAACGTACATGCTCCCCTACTTTAAATTCTCTAGTTGTCATGTTCTTATCTGCATAGACTTTCTGTCTATCCTAAGCTGCCTTTAAATTCTGCTTGATCTTAACCACCTAGTCTTCCATGTCCTTGATCAACTCCGACCCAAGTACCACTCTATCTGTTGGGTTGTCCTAGCTTACTGGAGTATCGTATTTCCTACCATACAAGGCTTCAAATGGGCTCATTCCTAATGAATCTTGATACCCATTATTATATGCAAACTCAACCAAGTGTAAGCAATATTCCCACTTAGATGGATTATCCATCACATACATTCTCAGCATGTCTTCAATTATTCGATTGACTCTATCTGTTTTCCCATCTGTCTGGGGATGATATGTTGTGCTAAAGTTTAGATTTGTGCCAAATATTTTAAACAATCCCCTCCAGAAATTAGAGGTAAACTTTGTATCTCTATCTGAGACGATTTTCCTAGGTATCCCATGCAACCTAACAATTTCCTTCATGAAAATTTTTGCAATATTAGTCGTTGTATGCGTTGTCTTCACAGGCACAAAGTGAGCAGCCTTTGTTAATTTGTCAACCACCACCATGATTGAATCATGTTGCTTATTCGTTCTGGGTAATCTTGTAATGAAATCCATGGTGATCACTTCCCATTTCTTCTCTACGATTGGCAATGTCTGCAGCAACCCCGCTAGGTGCCTATGCTTAGCCTTCACCTTCTGACATTCCATACATCGAGCATTGTAATCAACAACATATTTATTCATTTCTAGCCAAAAGAACTAGCTTCTTACTGCTGTAATCTTTTTCTAGTAACCGGGATGTCCTGCATAAGGGACATCATGCATTTCCTTTAGTACCAAATTCCTCAGTTCTCCAGAACTAGGAACATAGATTCTATTTTTATGCATGAGTAATTTGTCTTCCTTTATCTCATACTCCTTTATTTTTTGTTGTACATCTCCTTACTGCGAGATTTCCTTTTCCTGTAGGTAATGTTGGTCTATAACAAGACCATCTAAAATTCTTCTCTTCAAGTATGACTGATGCATACTGACAACAATAGCATGCATGAGATGCACTCTTCTACTAAGTGCATCGACAACTTTATTCTCCTTGTCCTTGATATGCTTGATATCGAAGTCATATTCACTTAAAAATTCCAGCCATCTTGTTTGCCTATCATTCAAGGTTAGTTGTTCAAAAAGATTACCTTTAGGCCAATGTGCTTTGTCCTTAATTTGAATTTCTTCCTCATGAGATAATGCCTCCACATCCTCAAGGTGTGAACAATGGCAACAAGCTCCAAGTCATGTGTGGCATAGTTCATCTCATGTTCCTTAAGCTTTCTGGACTCATATCCAATGACATGTCCATTTTGCGTGAGGACTCCCCCAAATCATTCATTACATGCGTCTGTACATACCACAAAACTTTCATTTGGGTCAGTGATCTTTAACACAGGTGCACTAGTAAGTAATTCCTTCAACAGATTAAAATTCTTTTCACACTTGAGTGTCCATTCAAATTTAGTTCCCTTCTTTTGCAAAGAAGTGATGGGATGAGCAATCTTAGAGAACCCTACAATGAACCTTCTGTAGTAGCCAGTTAATCCCATAAAATATCTGACGTTTGACACATTTCTGGGTGTTGGCCATCCTCTAATGGCTTCAATCTTCTCTGGATCTACTGTTATTCCCTGCTCTGAAATAATGTGTCCCAAGTAATGGATCTGCTTTTGATAAAAATAACACTTACTCAACTTGGCATACAAATGATGTTCTCTCAATACTTGCAACACCAGTCTTAAGTGTTGTTCATGATCCTCTTCAGACTTAGAATAGATAAGTATGTCATACAAGAATACTATGACAAACTTATACAAATAATTTCTAAATATGCCATTCATTAAGCACATGAAGACTGTTGGTGCATTGGTCAGTCCAAATGACACCACTACAAATTCATAATGTCCATACCTAGTCCTAAAGGTTGTCTTATGAATGTCTTCTTCCTTGATTCTTACCTGATGGTATCCTACCCTCAAGTCAATCTTTGAGAATATATTTGCTCCTCTTAGCTAATCAAGGAGGTCATCAATTCAGGGTAGAGGATAATTTTTCTTTATAGTGTACTTGTTCAGCTATCAGAAGTCAATACACAACCTCAAGGTTCCATCCTTCTTTTTGACAAAAAGTATTGGTGCTCCCCAAGGTGAAACACTTGGACGTATGTACCCTTTCTTCAACAATTCCTCCAACTACATTTGTAATTCTTTTAACTCTGGTGTGCTCATTTTGTAAGATGTTTTTGACACCGGGGAAGCTCCTAGCACTAAATCAATTGGGAAATCTATCTCCCTTCTTGGTGGCAATCCATGTATTTCTTGGAATACATCTTCAAATTCTTGTAGTACCTAGAAATATTCGAGGCTTGGCCCTTTTGTATTATCTAGCTATTCCACATGAGCTGCATACAATTGACATCCTTTCCTAAAACATATTTTTAGCTGTAAGGCTGAAATCTCCCTTATAGCGACGGGTCTTGGAACTCCTTTCACAGTGCTATGTTTTCCACTTCCATCAAGACATGTAAATGTCTTGTTATGACAATCTAGGACATCATGATGCTTGTCCAACCAATCCATTCCAATCAGAAAATTATAAGACCCCAATGGTATGATATTTATATCCATACTAGTATTCACACCATTAAGACTTATGGAACAACTTCTGACCATATCATGGATTCTTCTTTTGGTTCCAATGGCTAACTGAACCAAACTTGCTTTTCCAAGTTTACTTTTCTCCAAATGTAATCTATCCACTATCTTAGGATCGATGTAGCAATGACTTGCTCATGAATCAATCAAAATAGCAACAGGATGATTTATGATCTTACCTTCCACCTCGATCATATTGGACTGGTACTCTACTTCTCTATCATTTAAAGCTGCATAGATTCTTCCCATATCTTTGACTGTTGTAGCCTCTTGGATGTTGTGCACAGTCTTCACTCTGTCCTTTCTGTGTGAGAAATCCTTGTACAGGTGATATTCCTTGCATCCCCAACATTGGATTGGTGGTCTTCCCCTTTTTCCCAAGGGATATTCTTTCTTGAAATCTCCCTTACCATATTGATATTGATGATTTCTATTAGGCTCATTCATATTGAAGGAAGGTTTGAATCCTTTCCTCCTCTGATCGGACTTCGCATTTTTCTTGTCCTTCCAAGATTTCTATAGATATTCTCTTCCATGTCCTTGCTCATACAGGTATTTAGCCTTCCTGATGGCTTCAGTCAAAGTCTTGGGCTCATCATACTTGATATTTTCCTTATAAAAGGCCGGCAATCCACTTAGAAATCTCTGTATTTTCACTTTCTCATCACCAATGAACCTGACATACTTTAACAATCCCAAGAATTTCTTCTCATACTCTTCCATAGTCATGCTTCCCAACCTGAGTTCAAAGAACTCCTGCATTTTCTTGTCATAGAAATTCTCTGAGAGGTACTCCTTCTGGAAGTACTTCTTGAACTACTTCCAAGTGATCCTACTTTCATTAACATGTTCCACTTGCTTCAGTTGGTCCCACCACATTGCATATTTCCTGTGTAAATGGTAGGTGGAAATCCTGGCTTCTAGATTTGATGAATAGTTATGCAACTGAAAATATCTCCTGAGCCCAAGAAACCATGCTTCGACATCATCTTCCCTTTCTCTTTCACCCTCAAAGGAAGGTGTCTTGAGCTTCCTCGACTCTCCTTGAAAACTATCTACCTCTTGTTTCCTTCTTTGGTGTCTAATAGGAGACACCTCTAGATTGCTTATGGGATCATCCGCTGCATAAAACTTCCTTTCTGAGTGAGGAGGTGAGTGGTGTCCATGAGCTCTGCTAGCACTTCTGGAATAACCATCTCTTCCA
>JASDQU010738042.1:77406-92100 GCA_032191745.1 Picea mariana | reverse complement strand
TAAAATCTGGAAGGATTCTTCTCAGGATGCCATCTTACACCCACTACTATCAGACTCTCATTCCCCACATGCCTGTTCCACCCGGGAGTATACACCTTCACAAGCATAGTCCATCAGTGCTAAACTCCCTCTCTGGGTCTCGGCAACAGGCCGGATCAGGAAGTCTCTGAGCTTGAAGCTGGTGCTGGACACTCTCTGGAAGAAACCTCTTCCAACAACATCCACCTCCCTCACCTAGAGAGAGATCACACATAGGCTCAATCACAACTCACGCTAGCCATCAAGCCACGCTAAGTCCAACTCTGCGTGATCACCATAGCCAAATGGAAATACAAACACGACCTCTCAACAGGCTCAACAATGGCTTGAGGCCTCTCAGTGATGGTTCACAGGAATGCGTGATGAGTAACTCCTGCAGGGGTCGACACAGACTCCACGACTCAAAACGGAGGGTGAGACCGGCTCTTCAGAAACAACACAGGGTTTCCCACTGGTTCAACAATGGCGGAATGGTTCAGGGTATCGGCTTCGGAACATAGCCTCCACGCATAGGTTCGATCAGTCAGACAGAGGATGTGCACAGACTATCAAAGAAAATACGAGATTCTCCACTCTCAGGAACGCACGAGGTATTCTTGTGGTGGTTGGGTCGGTCGTACTTTTCAGATCTCCCTACACGCTCAGGTAGTCGGACGGAATGGAGGAGGAGCCCCCCAGCACGACTCGTCTCAACCTTTTATTGCATGTGCCAGGGTTGACACTTGTCCCCCATGCGACTGCATGCCTCCTTCAACATGCGTTCCTCCCACCATTTGGAAATCACATGTCCTTCCAAAAGGACTTAGGTTAAAACATATAATGCACATATCTTTTGGAATAATATTAAAATATTATTCCCAAGGCTTAAGCCCCTTTTCCCACCTTCTAGCCCCTAATTCCTTGCCCACCCTATGGATGCTTAGTCCCCCTTCACTCATTCATCGTGGTCGGTCTGCACATGGTGGTGTTTATATTTTATTAATTGTTCTGCGTGATTACATATACAACAACAGTCTTCTGGCCTTCAACACTTAGGCTCCCTGGCCTAATAATCACATAAGCCCCCAGCTTATATAAAATTGGATCACTAGCCTACTAAAACATACTTACAATCCATAATGCAAGCTTTACATTAGGGCTCAGCCTTGGGGACATTACAACATTACATATAACTGTTGATTATTTGGGTTGGTTATCGTTAATGTCAAACCTTGAAGAAAGTCCAGTAGTGAATTCCAGTAGCACAAAGGTTTGGATAATGGACCCAAGTTTTTTTTATGTATAATGGTATGAGTTTTAATATATTTGAAGGTAATACTATTCTATATGGATATTACATGCCATGCCATTTCCAGTGGTATGTGGAACGCCACATAACTCTTCAAGGTTAGAGAGTTATGACCATGTGAAGTTGGAGAACCCTCATGAGTCATCTAGAAGCCCCAAAAGGTCAAAGTAGTCAAAGTCGTTGCAAAGAAGAAATTATTTAAATAAGACTATTCTAGATGGATAGTACATTTCATGCCATTTCTGGTGGTATGTGGAATGTCACATAACTCCTCACGGTTAGAGAGTTATGGCCATGTGAAGTTGGAGAACCCTCATGAGTCATCTAGAAGCCCCAAAAGGTCAAAGTAGTCAAAGTGGTTGCAAAGAAGAAATTATTTGAATAATAAAGTGAAGTGATGAGTGTACTATAAATCAAAGTGGATACAAAAGAAATTATTTAAATAATAAATATAATGGATAAATTACTAAGTGAACAAGTGGTTAGAAGTGAGTTAGCCCTAAAATAAGGAAAGTGGTTTAAGATGGTTAGAAGGTAACCCCTTGAGGAAGCGACATAAAAGTATAAATAAGAGGAAATGGTCTCTCATTTTAATTACACTTGAGAATATTTAATATCTATGAGTGACTAAGTTAGCCAAAGGATATCTAAAGCGAATTTTAGAAGGAAGGTGAAGTAAAGAAGGCCGAAATTCAAGGGAGGATAAATTCTTTTGATGATGTTTTCTAAGATATGTTATTTACAGGTCATCTCACCATTTTCACAATAACGTTTTTTCTAGAATGATTCAGACCGCACAATATGGAGGTTGTTGAGGAAACATATCCAAGTAGTTGTGTTAAAAATTTCAGCTTGTGGGTCATTGTACTTTTGGAGTTATACTCCATGGAAAATAGGGTTTGCGGCTAGTCCTGAAACTAGTCTAAAACAAGTGTTTTGGGTAAAAACGCCATAACTTCTTCATAATAGATCCAAATTCAGTAAAACCAAATGTATTGGTTATATTATAGTTTGCAGTATTCTTTGTACCATTTTTAGATCCATACAACAAAAATTTTGTGCGGGGAACTCTCTACAAGATCGCTCTCTAGAATAAGACAAAATTCAACAAGGTGTGCCATTTTTGCTATAACTTCTTTTCTGAAAGGTTCCAAGCAGTGAAACCTAGAGGAATTGCATAAAAGACATTGAAGAAAATTGTGTACAATTTTCAGTTCTTTATTCATTACATGTACATAGTTATGATTATTTCAAGTTAGGGTTGTTGACTAATCCAACATTAGTCATGTGAGACTAAAGTAAAGTTTGATGAAAACGATAGTCTCTTGTTGTTAAAGTTAAGGAAGGTTTGCAGGTATGTGATAATATACACGAGGTATATTACAGAGTTACAAATCATATTTGGATGATGAAATTGATGAGGGATTTTGATTGAGGTACATGTTGGGTACATGGTTGAGACAAGTAGTTGATGAGTTGGCACTTACATGAGATGTATAGTTGATGATGTTGGTACATCCTGATGAGTCATAACTTATGTGTATTTTATGCATTATTGGTACATATTTGGTGCATGATTGATGCACTCGTTGATGGTACAGGTTGAGGTACAGGTTGGTGCATGGTTGATGCACTTTTTTATGGTATAGGTTGTTTATGGTACATGTTGATTACAGGTTGTTTGGTGCATGTTGATTGGTACATGTTTACAACAATATATCTCTCAGTGATAGTGTGACAGTGGTTCCATCATTCTACTTCTACGACATGGCGGTTGGATGGGGAAAGGACAGGTGGTTGTAGCCACCTCTCGGTTGTAGCCAGAGAACATAGAGGGTTGTAGCCTTCTTCTAGTTGTAGCCAGAGAATTGAGGAGTTGGATCTTCCCTCAGGTTGTAGCCTAAGAAACTAAGGGGTTGGAGCCTCCTTCGAGTTGCAACTGGAAAACAAAGGAAGTTGGTGCTTCCAATGAATGTAATTCTTAAATAAATATAAGAAAAATCATTATGTGGTTTTCTCCCACTTTGGGTTTCCACGTAAAAACACTTGAGTACTGTCTATGTGTATGATTTCTCAGTTGTTCATTATTTATTTACTTTGCAACTATTGCATGATAATGCTACATTGATATAACACTTTCATTTTATGGTTTAAAATGATTAAATTGCTCTATTACTGATTCACCCCCCCTCTCAGTAATCCAACAATTGGAATCAGAGCAGATTCCTTTAGGAAACAATTTAACCATTGGAAGGAGATCATGGATTATTCTGAGAATGGAGTACCACTGTTTAGTGGTCAGAATGGTTTAAAGTATGACATATGGAGTGGAAGGATGAAAGTATTTTTACAGGCACAGGGGTATTATATTTGGCTATCAATCGTTACAAGATATGATAGTTCAAAAAGGGAAAAGACTACAACCAAGAAGGAATTGAAGAAGAATAACAAAATAGCAATGGACTTCATCTGGGAAGGATTACCTAATTCGGTAAGAGAAAAGGTTGGTAATTGTTCATCATCCAAATAACTTTGGGATAAGTTACATGATATATATTCTTCACCCATCGTAGATTCAGAAAATGCCAAAGAAGATGCAGGTACATAAGAAATGTGTTCATCATGTTAAACAGATTCAGAAGATGAAGAGTACATAATCAGCATAGGTATGTTGTTTTTCTTTAATTTCATTGTGAAAAATCCAAAAATATTGAAATAGAATGCCATGAAGGAAATGAGACAGAAAAACTAATTGAAAAATAAGAAAATTATGAAGAAGAATTGATCATTTCTTTAGATGAACTAAGAAAAGAAAGAGAAGAAAACAAGGAACTCAAGAAAGAATTGATGAAACAAAAGGAAAGTGCTCACATTTTTGAAGAAGCCCAATAGGTCATCAAGAACTTAAGAACTTAGCTAGAAGAAGCCAAAAATATCGAATAAATTATTAAAGATCAAAAGCAGTATTTGGAAGCCAACATAGCAACACAGAAGGAAGAAGCAAGAATGAGAGAAAAAATATTGACAAATCATCTTAAGGAAATAACTAATGATCTAAACCAGCTTGAGGCAGAGTTTGGTCAATAAGAGAAAGGACTTGAAGAAGAAATAATCACATTAAAATCCAACTCAAAGAAGCGAAAAGAACAGAAGAATTCATGAAGTCTCAGATATTGAAGAAAGAAGAAGAGGTTGAAAAGCTTGAAGAAGAAGTGGTCACATTGAGAAGTAAAATCATCAAGCTCAACAAGAACATTGAAGAGACAGAAACATCCACATCAGTTATAGAGAATGAAGAGAAGCACTCTAGGTTTCTAGAAAAGAAGAGTGAATAAAATAGAAAGAGTTATGTAGAAGTACTCAAAAGAAGGAATCATGGTCAACCAGAATCTAAGAAAACTATTAAAGATACATTTTCAAGAAGACCATCCATGTTCAAGCCACAAAGAAGCTTCAATCATGATCATGATCAATCAAAGCATAAATTCAGAAGGACTGCACCACAAAGAATATCATTCACTCCCGGGTATGCAAATTTCTTTTATGGCCATTGTTTTTATTGTACTAATTTTGGACATAAGGTTGTAGATTGCAGGGATTATAAAATTGTTCAAGCAATAAATGCCTATGTGGCCCCACGTAACATTGAATGTTACAAATGTCATAACTATGGACACATAGCTAGTGATTGTAGAAGCATGATCAATACTTCCATGAAAGAGAACACCGATATCAGATATAAGAAAGTATGGATAAGAAAACATGAAGAACAGGTGAACAAAGACCAGGTCCCAGAGATCGCAAGATTGGCAATAAAATGAGATGAAGAAAATTCTACAGAGAAAAAGAAAGATGTCAAATACATAAATGTTTGGAAAATAACTTAAAGAAAAGAAGGACATGTAAATAAGGAACAGAGTCAAGAGATTATACTTTCAGGCATTGTAGTGAAATATGAATCCATAGACAGAAAGAAAGAAGTCAGAGCTCAGAGAGATGACGAATCTACCAATGAAGATGATGATGAATACACATCAGAGCAAGAATTGTTCTGAGCCATCCAGCTTACAGACTCCTAGGTAACATGAATATTAGACAAGGGGAGTCTATGCGATAGCTGTGATAGACCAAAGAACCATCCTTTGAGAAGCTTGCAGAGTTTGAGTAGACAGATCCAGAGCAGTCAGTTAGTAGAAGTACAGTTTGATAGTTGTAGTAGTGAAGACTTCATAATAGTATAGTAATAAATGGGTCAACATTATGGGCAGTTGTGTTGTAGAGTCTTGGACAGTATGGACAAAGAAGGATTTATAAGAACACTTAGTAGGTTTGGACATATATATGACAATGAACGAGAGCATGGATTCATATATTGGTTCATATAGTGGTTCAGAGACAAAGGAACATTATGGATATTAATTACATAGGAAATGGCTCGAACAATGCTAATGGATTCCAAATTGACAGATATTTTTTGGACACATGCGCTTACAAAATTTCACATTCAAAACAAAGTAATGCTCAGAAACAACAATGACAAAACTCCCTACGAGCTATGGAAAGGAAGACCAACAAAAGTGAATCACTTCAGAATATTTGGAAGCAAATGCTACATCAAAAGAGAAGATGGAAGAATGGGAAAGTTTGACTCTCATGTGGACAAAGGAGTACTTGTTGGTTACTCAAGTACAAGGAAAGCATACAAGTGTTACAATCTAAAATTGAACAAAGTTGTGGAAAGCATTAATGTAACAATTGATGAAACAAGTGGATGAGAATCAAAGGAAGAAGAAAATGAATTAGTGGAACAAATTTACGAAGAAGAAGCAAAAGATGAAGAAGAAGTAGAAGAGGAAGATGAAGAATATCAGACAGAAGTAGAAGAGCAAGTTCAGCAAGTGCCTCTAAAGACACCTAGCAAATGAGTACACAAGAATCATCCTTCAGATCAGATTATCGGAAACAAGGATGCAGGAGTTGAGACTAGAAGAAGAATACGTTCACTAGAACAAATGCACCTAGCACTCTTATCTACGATTGAACCAAACAGTTTCGAAAAGGCCAACAAGGATGAATTTTGGAATAAGGCCATGGATGAAGAATTGGATCAAATAGAGAGGAATGACACTTGGGAATTGGTTCCAAGACCAAAGAATAAGAATGTGATTGGCACGAAGTGGGTTTTCAGAAATAAATTGAATGAAGATGGACATGTTACAAGAAACGAAGCTATATTGGTATGTAAAGAATACATAGGTTGAAGGAATTGACTTTGAAGAGACATTTGCTCCAGTTTCCGAAATGGAAGCAATCCGATTGCTTTTAGCTTATGCATGCTCCAAGAATATTAAAGTGTATCATATGGATGTGAAATCAAATTTTTTGAATGGAGAACTTGAAGAAGAAGTTTACATCGAACAACCAGAAGGATTTCAGTTGTCAGAGAACACAGATTATGTGTGAAAATTGAAGAAGGCCTTGTATGGTCTAAAACAGGGTCCTAGAGCATGGTACTCTAAACTGGATAAATATCTACAGTAGGCAGGGTTTAGAAAAGGAAGTGCAGACAACAACCTCTACATCAAGGTAACTCAAGATAGTATTTTATTAATCGAAGTTCATGTTGATGATATTATTTTTGGAAGTAATGATGACAGGTTAAGACATAAATTTTCAAAGGATATCCAAAATGAATTTGAAATGTCATTACTTGGAGAACTATCCTTATTTCTGGGTCTTTAGATACATCAAATCAACCAAATAATTTTATTTCTCAAACTAAGTATATTAGATAAATGCTAAAGAGGTTCGGAATGGAAGATTTCAAACCAGTTACCACTCCTATGACAACCAGTTGCAAGTTGAGAAAAGATGATGATTCAAAGTCTACATACCAGAGGCAATACAGACCAATGATTGGTAGATTACTATATGTGACAACATCTAGACTAGATGTAATGCAGGCGGTTGGACAGGTGGCACGATTTCAAGCAGCACCAAAGGAATCACATGTATTAGCAGTGAAGAGGATTTTTAGATATCTTAAAGGAACACAAGAGTTTGGATTATGGTATCCAAAAGGAAAGGATCTATCACTTATTGCCTACACAGATGCAGATTGGGCATGTTGCATTGATGACCGACGAAGCACTAGTGGAGCAGCGTTCTACTTGGGTGAGTGTTTAGTATCTTGGCTAAGTAAGAAAAAATCATCAATATCTTTATCTACAACTGAAGTAGAGTATTGTAGCAACATGATGTTGTACTCAGGTTCTGTGGATGAAACAAACTTTGACAGATATACAACCTGAGTATGATGAGCCAATTCCAATCTATTGTGATAATACAAGTGCCATTAATATCTCAAGTAACCCGGTGATGCACTCCAAGACGAAGCATGTTCCAATAAAGTATCACTTTCTATGGGAGTAGGTTGCAGAGAAGAACATCAGATTTGAATATGTGGGCACAAAATAACAAGTGGCAGACATCTTTACAAAACCGCTTCCAAGGGAATCCTTTGAGTATCTTTTCCAGAGACTCGGAGTAATTTCTACTCCAAAATGAATGCTTTTGAATGCTTATCTTATATGTCTTATATTTACACGAGGAAGCACCATAAAGAGGACAATTCAGATTGGGAGGCCAATTTCAGGAAGAGTTAAGTTAGGGGGAGCAACCCCGGATGGAAAGATACATTTTGCATTGATGACAAAGGAGGAGAGATTTATCATATGCAAAGGTAAATGCTTGGAGAAAGAGCACAAAGGCATGGTTCTAGGGGGAGCGATGGTCACAGGGGGAGCATGAGTGATATGACTTCAGTGTTGCATCAGAGTGTTACCATCAATTCCAAAGGGGGATATTGTTGATTATTTGGGTTGGTTGTCATTGATGTTAACCCTTGAAGAAATTCCTGTAGTTAATTTTGGTAGCACAAAGGTTTGGGTAATGGACCCAAGTTTGTTTGATGTATAATGGTATGATTTTTAATATATTTTAAGGTAATACTATTCTATAAGGATAGTACATGTCATGGAATTTCTGATGGTATGTGGAACGCCACATAAATCCTCACAGTTAGAGAGTTATGGCCATGTGAAGTTGGAGAACCCTCATGAGTCATCTAGAAGCCCCAAAAGGTCAAAGTAGTCAAAGTGGTTGCAAAGAAGAAATTATTTAAATAATAATATTATAGATGGATAGTACATGTCATTCCATTTCCAGTGGTATGTGGAATTCCACATAACTCCTCACGGCTAGAGAGTTATGGCCATGTGAATTTGGAGAACCCTCATGAGTCATCTAGAAGCCCCAAAAGGTCAAAGTAGTCAAAGTGGTTGCAAAGAAGAAATTATTTAAATAATAAAGTGAAGTGATGAGTGTACTAATTCAAAGTGGATACAAAATAAATTATTTAAATAATAAATTTAATGGATAAATTACTAAGTGGACAAGTGGTTAGAAGTGGTTTAGCCCTAAAATTAGGAAAGTGGTTTAAGATGGTTAGAAGGTAACCCCTTGAGGAAGCTACATAAAAGTATAAATAAGAGGAAAGGGTCTCTCATTTTAATTACACTTTAGCATATTGAATATCTATAAGTGACCATGGTAACCAAAGGATATCTAAGAAGAATTTCAGAGGGAAGGTGAAGTAAAGAAGGCTGAAATTCAAGGGAGGATAAATTCTTTTGATGATGCTTTCTAAGGTATGTTATTTACAGGTCATCTCACCATTTTTGCAATAATTTTTTTTCTAGAATGATTCAGACCGCGAAATCTGGAGGTCGTTGACGAAACATATCCAAGTAGCTGTGATAAAAATTTCATCTTGTGGGTCGTATTTTTGGAGTTACACTCCTTGGAAAATAGGGTTTGTGGCTAGTCCTGAAAATAGTCTAAAACAAGCGTTTCGAGTAAAAACGTCATAACTTTTTCATAACAGATCCAAAATTAGTAATACCAAATGTATTGGTTAGAGTACAGTCTGTAGTATTATGTGTACCATTTTCATATCCATACACCAAATATTTCGTGCAGGGCACGCTCTACAAGCTCTCTCTCTAGAATAAGCCAAAATTCAACAAGGTATGTCATTTTTGATATAACTCCTTTCCTAAGAGGTTCCAAACAATGAAACTTAGAGGAATTCCACAAAAGACACTGAAGAACAGTGTGTACTATTTTCAGATCTTTATTCATTACAGGTACATAGTTATGATTATTTCAAGTTAGGGTTGTTGACTAATCCAAAATTAGTCATGTGAGACTAAAGTAAAGTTCGATGAAAATGCTAGTTTCTTGTTGTTAAAGTTAAGGAAGGTTTGCAAGTATGTGATCATATACACAAGGTCTATTACAGAGTTACAAATCATATTTGGATGATGAAATTGATGAGAGATTTTGGTTGAGGTACATGTTGGGTACATGGTTGAGACAATTAGTTGATGAGTTGGCACATACATAAGGTGTATAGTTGATGATGTTGGTACATCTTGATGAATCATAGTTTATGTGTATTTGATGCATGATTGATACATATTTGGTGCATGGTTGATGCATCCGTTGATGGTACAGGTTCAGGTACAGGTTGGTGCATGGTTGATGCACTTGTTTATGGTACATGTTGATTAAATATTGTTTATGGTACATGTTGATTACATGTTGTTTGGTGCAGGTTGATTGGTACAGGTTTACAACAATATATCTCACAGTGATAGTGTGACAATGGTTCCATCATTATACTCATATGATAGGGTGGTTGGATGGGCAATGACAGGTGGTTGTAGCCACCTTCAGGTTGTATCCGGAGAACATAGGGGCTTGTAGCCTCCTTCTAATTGTAGCTAGAGAATTGGGGATTTGGATCTTCCCTGAGGTTGTAGCCTGAGAAACTAGGGGCTTGGAGCCTTTTTCTAGTTGCAGCTGGAAAACAAAGGAAGTCGGTGCTTCTAATGAATGTAATTCTTAAAGACATATAACAAAAATAATTATGTGGTTTTCTCCCGCTTTGGGTTTCCACGTAAAAACACTGGTGTATTGTGTATGTGTATGATTGCTCATTTGTTCATTGTTTATTTACTTTGCAACTATTTGATGATAATGCTACATTGATATAACACTTTCATTTTATGGTTAAAAAGGATTAAATTGATCTCTTACTAATGCAACCCCCTCTCAGTAATTCAACAAAAAATGGTAACAAAATTACAACAAGGTATTTTGCAGCAGAAAGTTGAAGATTAAAAGTTGGGAGAGGACGAAATTCTCATGTACAAAGGTAGAATTTGCATGCCAAATTCTCAAGAATTGAAGAATATGATATTGAAAGAAATGCATAATGTACCTTATTTTGGGCACCCAGGGTATCAAAAAACTGTTGCAACTGTCAAGAGCCAATATTATTGGTCAGACATGAAGAAGGAAGTTGTTGAGTATATTGCCAAATGTTTGGAGTGTCAAAAGGTCAAGGCTGAGCATAGACACCCAGCTGGGTTGCTACAACCACTACCCATTCCTAAGTGGAAATGGGAAGTGGTAACCATGGATATCATCATCAAACTGCTCATAACAAACAAGCAACATGATTCTATCATGATAGCGGTGGGCAAGCTTACTAAAGCTACCCATTTTATTCCAGTGAAACTCACTCACGAGGAAACTAATGTTGATGTATTTATATGAAGGAAATTGCTCGATTTCATGGTATACCCAAGACAATTGTGTCTGAAAGAGATCCAAAGTTTACATTGAAATTTTGGAAAGGATTATTTAAAGGTTTTGAAACAAATTTGAATTTCAGCACATCCTATCATCCAAAATCTGATGGACAAACAAAGAGGGTGAATCAAGTGATTGAATATATTTTGAGGATGTATGTGATGGATAAACCAACAAAATGGGAAGACTACCTACACCTGGTAGAGTTTTCTTACAACAGTGGGTACCAAGCATCTCTAAAGATAATCCCATTTGAGGCACTTTATGCCAGAAGGTGCAATACACCAGTAAGCTAGGACAACCCAGAAGACAGAGCAGTGGTTGGGCCAGAATTGCTCAGGGAAATTGAAGAGAAGATGTTAAAAATTAAACAAAATTTAAAGTCTACTCAAGATAGGTAGAAAAACTATGCTGACAAGGGGAACTCACAAGGAGTTTAAAGTGGTTGATCATGTATTCTTGAAAGTGAAGGCCAACAGGAGTTCCCTGAAGTTGAGAATTTTTTCGAAGTTGGCAGCTTGTTTTTGTGGGCCATTTGAAATCCTAGAGAGGATTAGGCGCATGGCATATATTCTTGCATTGTCTGCATCCATGTCTATTCATAATGTATTCCATGTATCATTTCTCAAAATGTATATACCTGATGCTAATCATGTTATTGATTGGAATGTGATTTGGGTGGAGAAAGAAGACGATTTTCATGTGTATTTGGTGTGCATTCTGGACCGGAATTTCAAGTAGCTCTGGGATCGAACCATAGAGCTAGTAAAGGTCCAATGGACCTGGTACGGTCCTGATGATGCAACTCAGGAGTACGAGGATGCTATACGGGCAGAATACCCACATCGATTTTTAGGGTTTTTGAACTTTTGATTATATTTGTATATATTTTGGGGCTAAATATATGCACTATTAATTCCCACATTTAATTATCAACTAGGGCTCGTAAGCTTTGAGGTGTAGGTGCAAGAAACGTAGGATCAGATCCTAGTCTAGCCTAATCTAAAGTCGACAAAACAATCTTAAAACCCACACTGCAGAAAATTAACACTAAGGATTCATCACTGAGACACAAGAATAACTTAGTGCTATAAAGGCTTAGATCACAGTCTTTCATGCACTCAGGGTGATGTTCATGTGATTAATCGTGAGTAGCTTACTTAAGTTTCCTATCCTTCATTGGATTCCAGTAGTGATTAAAAAGATAATCAAATGGATAAAAACTAGGTAAAAGGAAATGAGATCTAAACTCGAACTTTGTCCTCAATCAAATGCAATGTACCAATGCCTTGAGTGAGAGGGTGTTGATTTGAGTTTTATCTATTAAGAATCAATTTGCAGAATACAAATTAATTGCAAAATGCAAACACACAATATGACTTTCAAACTAAACAATAATGCAAGAAGAAAAGAAACTAAACGCAATGCTAATATACAAAGAAAATAAAATATAGCAACACTTACCACTCTGAGGGGCCCTTCCCAGGAGGTTAGTGCTGCTAAAAAGACTCAGATCAAATGGAGATGGTGTCCAATGCTTCAGCGACAATCAATTCTTCATTGAGATCAAAAACTCTGTTTTTACATGGCTAGCAACTCAAAGCTTTCTCACAAGAATAAATCTCTCCTTTACAAAACATTCATGAAACTAATGGCTCTTTCTCATAGCCCCATGAGGATCATTTATACATGAATAATCATTGAGAAGTGGATGGGACCGAATCCCAATGCTCAGATTTCAAATTTACAATTTTAGATAAAATCCTCAAAAATCTGGGTTTTATTGCAATTTGGGCAGATTCGAGTTATGGATCCACCCATATCTTTCCAACCAATTTGAAATGTTGAAAATGGTTTTTGGGTTTTGTAGCTGGATGATATCCCTAAAAACCCATTTTTTTTTTGAAACATATGCTCCCATGTGCACGGAAATTGAAGCGCAATTTGGCAGTTTGAGTTTTGTTGCTAATTTTGGTAGAATCATTCCCCCTAAGTTGGAGGTCCACACGTACAAGCTAGGTGAATTATGTCTCACATGTCCGCATGAAAACATCATTCTGGAAAAAACCCATGTACTCGATTTTCCTCTAGAAGCTTTCCAAAATTTCGAATTATGTCTAGTACCGGATTAGCACAGGCTGGTACCGGAATAGGTGGAGCCTTGGTACCAGAATAGACTGAGTACTGGATCATGCTGCTTAAGAGTCAAAGTGATTAGTATCATACATAATCAAGTATTTAATCAAATTAACTCAATAAAATTAAACAAATCATGCCTTAACCATAAGTTACCTCTCTATGCACATGATCAAGGTCATTAATTGTATTTATGGATGAAACAGTTAATTAGATACACATATCATAGGTAAAATTGACTCAGACATAGATAATATAGGGTAATAGAAGTGTCAATACTAAGACTCAACAATATATATAATGCACTAAGGACAATGCATAAAATAAGGGGAGGGGGATGTAACACCCCAAGATCGAGCCCCAGTTGTAAATGTGAATATCTTTTGTAGGTTGGTGAACCAGTTTATTATAAGTCATAAGGTTTATGTGATGATTAGGCTAAAGAGCCTAGATGCTAAAGGTCAGTGGGCCTATTTTTGTATATGTAAACACTCATATCATTAATATAATACATCATTTCTTGTAGACTGTAACACCCCAGGTTTTGAACCCCCATTTTTAAATAATGTATTGTTACGATGCTGAGAGGCCAGGGTGCCCAAATAATTATTAAAAGGCCAGTGTGCCTAAGACATATAATGTTTTTATCATTATTAATAATAAATGCATGGATAGATGCTAGATGAACAAGGAATAGAGTTATAGGGGGCTATGATTCCACAAGAGAGGGGGCTTGAGGGGCTAAGTGTTTATTCCTATGTTAATCACCCTTTTTGCCTAAGGGAGGGGATTAATTATGTGAGCTTCTTGGGGAAGGCCAGGAGGTTCTTGATTCCCCACAAAGTTACTTAAACCTACCTCTAGTTTGATGGGGGGGTTCGACTAATGGCTTGTTCGTTGATTTTCCTGTACGTTCATTCATTTCCCTCATGCACTTTCATGCACTCACTTACCCATTCATTGATCCATCCTCATCCACGTCTTGGCTTGAGAAAGGGAACCAAACTGTTGGATATTAGCCACAGGATATTTGGTTGTAGTGGTCGCTGGTGTGATCTAGCTGTGATTTGAGGCCTGCATGTCTGAGATGCGTTGGCCTATGTCCAGCGTTTCTCATAGCTGCGAGTCCCGAGAGTTCCAGCATTAAGATTCTGGACCAGTTGTGTCGGAGCTCGAATAAGGAGAAGGACTACCTGAGGGACTGCGTGGTAGAGAAGGGTGGAGGTTTGTTCTCTTTGGTGGTGCAAGCTGGGTAGAAGAGAGCTGGGTACTTGGATTGTTGTGAGAGATGGGAAGCCTGTGGGAGCTTGGGTGTTGGCTGGTTTGGGAAGCCAAGTAACACTTTGGAACCGTCCTTGTGGATTCATATCCCTGGCTCGAGGGTGACGTTGCTATTGATATTTGGAACAGTAGTGTCTACGGTTGAGTGGAACGTCCTTGGTCTGTAGCCAGTTGGTGTCATCTTTCATAAAGATAAGTGCTCTCTGTTATGGTATCAATTGCATGTATAT
>JASDQU010738041.1:341806-360107 GCA_032191745.1 Picea mariana | reverse complement strand
CCCCCCCCCCCCCTCTCAGTTGTTTTAGTAATTTCAACAGGTGCCATAAAGACAAGGGAGTTGGTGCTTGCAAGGGTTGGTGCCCTGAAGAAGGGGATTTGTGTCTCCTAGAGTTGGTGCTCTAAAAAGGATTGGTGTCCTTCACTATCTCAGATTATTGTTTATAAAAACTTGTAAATTCATGTTAATTATATTTATATAATTGGTTTTATATAAAATTTCATCGTTGATCTTTGTTGTGGTTAATAAGATAAGAAAGTAATTACTGATTGTTTAAAAATAGGTTATATTGATTCACCACCCCCGCCCCCCACCTGCCTCCTCTTAGTATTTCCAACAATAGGCCCTCTACCAATAATTTGATTTTTTGTTTACTTTCTCTTACTAATGAAACATATGAGTGAGTGAATAAATAATATAAATCATATTTTAATGTTCCTTTGCATGATGGTTTGGATTTAAATCAAAATGTTGAAAATGCTAATGGTTTATATGGAATTCATATGTTTGGATCTTTCAATATTTTGGGGGATATAGATTAGATAGAGAATTCATTTTCAGAAGAAGTATATGTGTCCTCCCACCACTCCATTCTTCCTTACCTTCCTTGTAACAGAAAAGAGACCTCTTGCGTTGTAAATTCAAGCTCAGATTTGTTTGTAGTTGACCAAGAGGAGGATTTCCCTGTTGTGAATGGGACACTTTGGATAACATTGATTGTTATGTCAAGTTCTAATTATCCTATATCATGTTTTCCATCACAAGGAATGGAAGAGGAAGCGATGGGGAAAGACATGAATGATGATCATTTTGTTAATGAATAAAATATGGACACTCATGAAATCAATACTTTCTCACCCATGGATAATTTGGAATTAGTGTCTTTTGATTTGGATAGTTCTACTACTATAACTTTTCCTTGCCTAACTGATATGGATCAAGAATGTTTTTCTACTTTTGGTGGATTATTTAGTGAAACTTCTTGTTCTAAAATTTATTTTGATGTTCTCCTCTCCTCTAACCATGAGCATGCTATGAAATATATTTTAGATTCTCATATTGTGCAGGAGCAAGACAACCACATTCATCTCTTCACTTTAAGAGAATAAATTATCATACAAGACATACCACTTATATCACATCAATCCACTTTTGTTTTTGGAAGAGGAAAACCATGTTGAATAAGAATGTGTTTATTGTGAAACCACTCCTAGTATGAAGCCCATTGATTCAGAGTCAGCCAATCATGTGCTTAATGAGGACGAACTACCATTCAGGTAGTCACTTATTGAAAACCTTTCATGTTCAAGAGGATATTTTAATTCTCTTAATTCTTCCACTTATTATTATTTGTATCCTGATCTCTTTAATGGTTTAACTTTGTAGGAAATCACCCACCATCTGATTCAAATAAAATCAATGAGACCGACCCCGTTTGAAATAATTCATGGGGGAAATGTACATATAGAAGATAAAGAGCATAAGGCCTCTTCCCAAGAACTTAATACAACTATGCCTTATGATCTTTTTTCATGGGATGAAGGAAATGTTATAGAAGATGTATATCAAACCATGTCTTCTTCTTCTTCATCTTCATTTATGACCAATAGTGAAGCCTCTTGTTCAAGCAACCCTTTAGTTGAGATTGTTCATGTTAGTGGATTCCACCATTGTCTTGAGGATTTACCTTATACCATGGTGGTTTCTAGTCTATATATATCATTTGACTACACTAATGAATCTCAAGTTCATGGTTGATTGAAGTAAGATCTTCAAGAGGATTTCCAAGAGAACGAGGCACTTCGATCTATGTCGATGGTTATGCGAGGCCCTCATTCTCTTGGTTTTTTTTCTAGAATTTACAAGTTTATTAACATAAATACTCTCTCACCGAGGACACCTCACACTTATTATATGCATGCTTATCATTTGGTGTGGTGCTTTCCCATGAACTGCCTCCATCAAATCTATATCAGTCATGATATATTTACGATAGAATCAAAGCATGGTTGGAGGAATCGTGTTCATCCAATTTTCCAGTGAATTATCACAATGACATTTCTAATATGGTTGATACATTTTTTCAAGTTTTAATTCTTCCTAATTTTCGTCGATTTTTATTCCAAGCTCTGACACTAATATTTTGTATCGATAAAAATGTGTTTGTAGGATTTGGATTATATGGATGGATACAGTGGAATTACGAATTCACATAGATCATTTTTCAGCCATTGTAGCATAGAATATGAGTAGGATAGAGTAGGTTGGTGTCTTTTCTTCACATAGTATTAATTTCCCTTTCTATTTTTATTTGATTAGTTTTTTCTTTTTCCTTGCATTTTATTTACTATTGGCTGAAAAATACATGTAATTCTCAGTAGAGATGGGAGGGAATAGTAAATATTTCACACTAATTTTCCCTTGAATGGACTTTTTGAATTCAATTCTGATATGAAAAAATTATTTTATTTTTTATTCTTAAAACTCTCTATATGTGGGACAATTTTCATATCCTTGCTTGTATTCATTCTCCACTTTACCAAATCTTTTTCAAGCATTCTGCTATATTATAAGTGGGTGTTTTAAATAAAATTTATTATTTATCCCCTCTTCTGGTGAGAGTAGGAGCTCGGATTTGTTCCATCTCATTTCTACAATATTCTAATTGGGAGAGTTTGTTTGACACCCCATACACGTTGAATAGAAGTTTCAAATATTAAAATTTTTCCCATCTGAAATCCAAGCCAGACCAGTTCCTTGTAATATTTTTAGATGATTATTTTTCCTTGGATTTGGATTTATCCAAATGGTTTATTTCCCATTGACTCTTTTCTTTGATTATTTTAAACCAATATGATTTATTTTGTGTAGTCTTTTCTTTGCATAGTGAGCTTGGTTGATTTCTCTTTTGAGGTTTTTTTCTTACAATACCATTGGTTCTAATTAATCGGCATTGGTTGCGCCTGTCTTATGCTATGTTCACTTAGTTTTTAAAGAAGTTTTTTCATCTTTTATCTTGCAGCTTTCTTCACCCAAGTTTCCTCTAATAGACAACAACAAGAGATATTCTTTCACATTGTCTGGAAACATGTTTTGACATTATGGACAACATGGTTATTTAAATATTTTGTTGATATATTTTTAAAAAATTACTTGGAAACCAATATTTTTATTCCCTAACTCGTTGGTCGACTAAAGAATCATTCCTAGAATTTTCAATCATGACAATTTCAGATATGATATTTTCTTGTAGAGTATCTTCCATCCTTTGGATTTTCTAATCTTGAGTCACTTAGTATGGTCGCATTCTTAGATGATCTGATTTTTATCATGGATAAATAATGTTTTTCTTACATCATCATGTTGAAATCATCCCAATCCTTAGAGCTTTAAACAACTTAATGAAATATTTCCATGCAACTTCTAAGGATTTTCATTTTGAGTTCTCAACATCTATTTTAACCTCAGCCATGGTAATAATTTCCGGGATGTGAATTCCTTGCAGGTTGTAACTCATCAATCTATTGGGCCCCACATTATTTAGCATCCCTTAAAACCAAAATCAATTTATTCATAATCAGAAAATATAAGGGTAAAATCACAAATGTGGGTAACACTTTTGTGAGAATCAAGTCACGAAAATTGCTAATGACAATTTTTCGCCGAAAGTCTTTAATTGATTCAACCGAAAATTCTTTCAGCCAATTTTTTTTTTCAGTTGAAAGTTAAATATAATGACACCCTTGAAATATCTAATGGAAATTTTAAATTTAACAACAATTTTAAACCTAAATTTAGTTTTTCCACTAAAACTAACTTTCTACCGAAAAATACTAAATTTCAGTTGAACTATTAGTACGGCCGAAAACCTGTAACTATGACATTTTTCATAAAAGTATGTTTTCACTTCATCTTACTCCAACTTTGGAATGAGTGAACTCCTTAAAATACTGTGAGTCTGGTTTCAGAACTAGTACCAACATTTTCAAAATTGAATCTACATTCATTTGATACAATTTGTATTCAATTTCATTATTTTTTAGTAATTTTAATTAATCTTATAAAAACATGTCTACGCATTATTTTTATATGACACAATGATTCAGTGAAATGAAAAATCAATATATGCAGTAATACACAGTAAAAATTTATGGAAAAATTATATTAAGGAACCTTTCATTGTCCTCCTCATAAGGGTATTTTTATATTTTACTTTTAGATAAAAATTAAGGCACATACTTGTTGTTGAGCTAAACGCGTTTAAAATATGAAATTTTTTGAGATTGGTCAAATTTAAAAAATTATAGTAGTCATAATTTTCATCTATTGTCTTCAAAACTATAGTCATACTTTAATAGAGTTTGTTTAGATTGTTGCAACATATTTTGTTTTACATAAAATAAAGTTTAATAATGAGTAAATTGATGCCGATAAACATATCTCATTATTGGAGGCTTCATTTTTAAGGAACATATTGTTAAACAATTGTTAAACTAACATATCAATTGTCAATAAAAAAATTTCAAAAAATAATGAATAAAAATCTAACAAAATTCATGACCAGTTTCGTTTTTACTGTAAAGTGAAATTCTAAATAATTTTATTTTTTTTTACCGAAAGTTGAAAAACTTCTGAAAATATAATTTATTTTCTTAAAAAGTAAGGAAAATAGACACCCACATTCATGATTTTACCCATAAGAATTGTTTGGTTTAGTTTGGAATATCTTTTATTTGATCCCTCATGCTCATGAGCTTGTTGATTTTGTTTTTTGGATTATACGTCTCATTATTTTTAATGGAAAACCTATCTAGTAGAGAGACAAGCTACACACTCTTCTTTTCCATTTCCTTTTCTCTACATTTTATGAGACAAGTAATCTCAAGGAAGTGAAATACATAATTTTTCTACTTGGAACACTCTTGGGAAATTGAGGATATCAATTTCATGGACTTTTCCATCATGCCAATCTTATCACCTACTGAAAATATGATGTTAATCACTTCATTCAATTTTGTTTTCTAATTATATCTTTCATTTGAGTTGGGGAATTCAATCCATATAGGCCATGACCTAAAGTTATTTTCACCTTACCAAAGTGTTTTAAATGCTATGATTCTCCACAATTATTTCCTCCCGTCTCTCACAATATTGAAGATGATCATACAAATATTTCACTTTATTATCATGACAAGAGGAAACAAATGCATTATCTTGCAAGGATGATGATTTTGAATCATATTTTTATTCATCTTGTAAGCATGACCAAGGTCGGTAATGGGCATGTATCTTTAGGAGATGGATGGAATTGAAGTATTATGGTTATATTTGTATTTGATTGATTATTATTTCATGAAGAATACATAGTGTCGAGGAGATTCAAATATCACAATGATAATGACACATGTCGAAGGCAAAATTATGTGAAATCACATGTTTCTTATCTATCAGGAACAATGATATGATATTTGACTGACTGGACAATTGATGGATACTTAATGATAACATTTACACTTACATAAGTTTTATGACAACCAATATAGTTTAATTTCACATAATCTTAGCAGGATGTTCTTAGGATTAGTTTAATTTTGGTCTTTACTTTTCTTTTTAGTTAAATTTTCATTTCAATAAGTCAGTCATTTATAGGAAGAGTTTTTCCCAAACTATCTAAGAGTTGACTATACCATTCTCTCTTGTTATGTATATTAGGAAATGACTTGTGTGACTATTAGCTCGAGATTTTTCTCTTGGGATGAAGGAAACTTAGGGAAGTGTTAATCTAAAATTGGTTGCTCAAATTCTTTTGTGACATTTTTGTAATGTACCCAGCCCCTAGCTGGGTCATGTCACTTATAAAATGACCCCATAAAATTTTTGATACTAGATCAAGATGTGGAAATAATCACATAACATGACAACTAAACTCATGTAACTATCTATAGTACTTAAAATGTAATTACAATCACTTAACTATGCATAGAAGAAACTAAATAACATACAACAACATTCAATCATATGAAAAGAGATTTAAATGCATCATTTTTCTCCCAGTAAGAATTTAAAACCAATATAACTCAGAGTAAAATGAACAACAAATATATATATATATATATATATATATATATCAACATTTAACACATCAACACATCAAATAACAACACTTATCTTATACAAGTATGCAACCCGTTACAAAGGTCAAACATCCATCCCAACCATAGCCTTGTTGTTCTAGTTCTCAATAGCAAGACACCCCTGAGTTGGGGCTATGAATCCACAAGACATGGTGGTCCCTAAGGTTGGCCAATGTTCCCCTGTCAGTAGTTAAACTCACAACTAATTTCAGTCCACCAACTCACTTCTCCTCAACCTGTACAACAAAAGGGATGGAATCCCCTTTCACTTCTCATAGTCCCATAGGCCTTTCTACTCCCCTCAAATGATTTCACCATAGGTTGGAAAGGAATTAAATTACTTACTGGGACATCAGGAATTTTATTGTTGCAAACACAAATTCGCCCAATAGCAAAACATGTGTGTCCTCAATGAATTTCGAGAAACAAATCACTCCCAATCATGCAACATATTTACTCATGATATTACATCTCCAAATGACAACAAAACATTTCCAAAAGAACTAACTTCAAGCCTTAGCACTTAGAATTACATTGTTGGCCAGAAAATTTCATACAAATTTCCTCCATTTCTCTTTCTTTCATCACTTTCACTTTTCCTCAAGTTGATTGTACTCATCTCACATGCTCTCAATGAGTATGGGAAGTGACTCTCACACCAACCCTCTTACATGAATTCAATAATTGGGATCTAGAACACTCAACAACTAATGGAAGGTTCATGGCAAGGATAATTTAGAGAAAACCAGGAAATGGGTTTTGGTTTAACATATATGGGTAACTCTCCACTTTTTGACCCCCACCCTATCTTGTGGATACTTATCCCCTGAATCTTTATGTGTGTCCATTTACAACTAGAAATATAATTAATTGATTATATATAATTTACATCATTTACATATTGGCTCTCATGAATGCATCACATTTACAATATACATCACTTGGCTCATTGCCACATACTAAATTTACGATACACATTGATAATTTGGGGTTTAAAAATGGGGATGTTACATTCCCTTTCCCCTCAAAATACAATGTCTGTAGTGCATCTAACCATACAGTTTACACATTAACGTATATAAAAACATTGCATCAAAATACTTGATAATTATGCAACTTCATGACTCAAGCAACAATTCCAACCAACAACTCCCTTTTCCCCTCAACCCAGACATTGGTTGGATATGAAATCTCATAATTCTGGCTCGAGGAAATCCAACTTCTAAAATAGAGTCTTCATTCACTTATTTACAAATGTACATTCATTTTTCTTCCAAATTTACAAAACATTGTAGGTATTCCTCTCACATTGGTTCCTCATGCTCCCATGTAGCTTATTCAAGACCATAACATATCCATTGAGACTTTACCAATCCTATGGATTTTTTCGTAAGAACTTTGATTTTCTAGTCTAAGATGTGCACTGGTTCCACCTGAAAATTCCCTTCGTGTTCCACCTGGATCACATTCCAATCAATCACATGATTAGAATCAAGTACATACTTTTTTAACAAAGATACATGGAACATGTTATGAATTCTCATGGATGCAGGAAATGATAGCATGTATGCAACTGGCCCTATCTTTTCTAAGGTCTCAAAAGGCCAAAAATGTCTCGATGCCAATTCTAAGTCACATGTGGCATAATTTTTTTCATGTTCCTTCAATTTTCTAGAATCATGACAAATTACATGTCCATTTTTCATAAGGACTCCACCAATCCCTTCCTTACATGCATCTGTGGACACAAAAACAACCTCATCTGGATTTACAAATTTTAAAATAGGGGCACCTGTTAGCAAATACTTTAAGCATTGGAATTTTTCTTCACACTAGGAACTCCACTCAAAATTTACTCCTTTCTTTGCAAATATGTTATTGGGTCTGCAATTTAGGATAATGTCGCTACAAATCTCTTGTAATAACCAACTATACCCATAAATGATCTAATCTATGAAATGTTTGTTGGCACTGGGAAACTCTTAATTGCTTCAATATTTTCTGGATCTACTGCCATGCCATCTTTTGAAACAATGTGACTCAAATAATGGATCTTATTTTGATAGAAAGTTCATTTACTTAATTTGGCATACAATTGGTGTTCTCTTAATACTTGTAGCACCATCCTCGAATGTCTCTCATGCTCTTATTCTCTCTAGGAATAGATAAGATTATCATCCAAGAATACAATTACAAACTTATCCAAAAGATATTTGAACACCCCATTCATCAGACACATAAATGTAGTTGGTGCATTTTTCAATCCAAAACGAACCACCACAAATTGATAGTGTCCATACCTTGTCCTAGAGGATGTGTCTTCTTCTTTTAATCTCACTTGATGATATCATGACTTGAAGTAAATCTTGGAGAATATCATTGCTCCATTCAGCTCATCAAAGAGATCATCAATCCTTGGAAAAGAATATATACTCTTGAATATAACCTTGTTCATATATCTGAAGTCAATATATAACCTCATAAAAAAAAATAGCTTGTTCACCCCAAGGAGAAACACTTGGGTGTATGTACTATTTCCTTAAAAACTCTTCTAGTTGCATTTCCAGCTCTTTTAGCTCTCCCGTGATCATTATATAGGGAGTCTTATATATTGGGGAATCTCCATGCATTAATTCAATTAAGAAATCTATATCCCTCTTTGATGGAAATCGTGGAAACTTCTCCAACAGATCTTCATACTCTTTCAAGACTGGATAATCTTCAAGACTTGGCTCCTTATCCTTCAATGGATCTTCCTAGAGTTTTCAACATTCCAACTGGATAATATTTCAACTAGATTTAGATCTATATAGCTATGAATAGGTATAGAATCAGTTAAAATAGTTACGGGTTGATTGTCAATCTTACCTTCCACTTCAATCATGTGGGATTGTGATGCAGGACGAGATCCAACCCTACCCCCATAGGGTTCCTGCACGCACGATCGCCTGCTCTCAGGATCGTTCTCAAAATCCCTTCAGCTGAGCCGAAGCGGCTCACTAGATTCCTCTCGGGAATCACTGTGTATTTATCCGATCCACAGGTCCTTCTCTAGCCGCACGATTTTATGCACTTAACCGTGACCTTTCCCCGACTTTGTATCGTGTTTCGGGGTTTCGCGGTTCTCACTGTTGAGAGTCACTGTCCTCTTGAATCCCCGATTCACGATCATCTCTTTATCCTGGCCTTAGCCACTCTGGCTATGCCCTCTGGTCCATGCGACCTTCTTCCATAAACCCGCAGTCTTATCTTTTCTTCTATCAGGATTTCAAACATCAAAACCCGATGCGCCCTTACGCTGACAGCTGGCCTCCACTACGTCGTTGTTCTCCTTCACTGCTGTGCTGACAGTTGGCCCCCACTCATCGAGGTTTCGTTGATCGTGATTCTGAAATGCACAGAACTCTTGCCAACGGGATACCCGATTTCCCGATGATCAAAACACCGACTGCTATCCCTCGTGCATCTTCCACCGATCTGACGGTTGTCGGGTGGTTGCTCCAGATCTGACGGCCCAGATCCGCTCTTCTATGTGCTCCTCCTCCAGAGGTTAAACCGTGCGCTACTCCTCCCAATCCAATGGATGACGGGGTTTCTCTCATGAGATCCGACGATAGTCAGTCCTTCTTTATTGTGCGCTTCTTCTAGTGCTCCTCCTGGACGTGAACTACCCAACGGTCCAGATCTCTTCTTTCTCTGCCTGATCTAGCGGTCCCTGTTGCTCCCTCTTGAGCGTCTAAGATTTCTTCCCAGACTTGGAAGAATTTTAACCTTCCAAAGGCTCCAACCTTGGCTTCCCTTCTGCCCTGCGAACTCCTCGACTTGAAGTCTCGCTGTGCGTATGAAAACGCCTGCTCCTCCTAAGCTTTATTCTTTTGAATCCGCATAGGATTATTCAACTCTTGCGCTCCTCTGCAAAGTCTTTGTACTCAAAACACTATCTGTCTTGAGCTTATACCATCACTCAGGCCCCTTAGGGACTTTGTCTTCCTTCTCCCTCCGATGGAGAATATGGACGCCTCCTGCTATCCTTTTTCCTCGAGCAACCTAAATGGTCGAGTTCTTCTGGGTATTCAGTAACCCTGTAAAGGCCCCTCAGCAGACTCTTTCTTCACTTCCCGAACTCATAGAGTTCTTTCCTTCCGTGCCTATCTGCACGCTTTCTCGACGCCTTTCTGGCGGAGTATATTTCCTCGGAATGCTCAGAAGTCCTGGGTTTCTTCTGTGCAACCTATGCACTCGCTCAGTGCCCTTCTGGTAGAGATTCTCAGAATCCTCAGCGATTCTGGGCTTCCTCAAACTATCAACAGAGTTCTTCTTCAACGCAGCCCGTGCGTATGCTCAATGCCCACTTGGAAGAGCTCCTACAAAATCCTCAGTGGTTCTATCTGCAACTGTGTCTCAGCCACACAGCCTTGCCTCTTGAGGTGTTTAGCAACCTCAAAGGTCTTTCCCGGAGTTGTTGGTTTCAGTCCTGTGCCTCAGCACGTCTCTGTCTGACTTCTTAGAGTTCAGAAGTGCATCCTATTGTGCATGGCTATCAGAACCTCAACGCTCTATCACGCCCTCACGGCATGAAACCTCAAAGACCTTTCAAACTTGAAATCAAACAAACTCCCTGCAATGGCATGATAACAACACACACATACAACATATAATGAACACCCACAGACATGCATATAAGACAGAACATGTGTAGGAAAACTGCTTCTGTATTCTATTAAAATGGCAAATGCCTATATTTTACAAATGGTGTTCTCGAGCTCTCCCTGGATCTACAACTCAACTAACTCAAAATGAGATCTAAAAATCTCTTTTACCTGAGGGGCTCATTGAGCACTTCCCTCCAGGACTCACCTACCCTATTCAATTACAATCAATGGCTATCTAGTCTGCTATCCAGAACTAGATCTCAGCCGATCTAGCATTAAAGCCGATCCTACCTAATGCCTGCTCAAAGGAACGACTTTCCTGGCTTAACATCCTAAGCACATTAAATTACATTCATAACAAATTCAAATGAAGCTGCACCTCCCTTTTTGCATATGAATGCATGCACGTTGATGTGGCTGGCTGGTTGGTTGGCTGTATGGAGCGATGCTCCTGCATCATACTCCACAACTGCAAAAATTCATGAGCTCCTGCTCATGAGCTTCTCCTCTGAGCTGTTGGAAATCCTCCAGGATACCAAACAAATCTTTGGAGCTGTCCATTTGCTTCGTTCTGCTGCTGTTGTTTCTTATGCTGCGCTGCTGCTACTGCTGCTTCTTTCCTTCTGCTCAACTTCTCTCTGCTGGTAGTATCTGCTAACTTCTCCATCTGCTCCATGATCTCCATGATCACCTCATCTAGCTACTCCAATAGCTGGTCCTGCTCATGCAGTCTCCTCAACTGCAAAAATTTTTGATCATTGGGAAGATCATCATGATCTCCCATACCTTCTTCTTCATCAGTCTCCAACTTTTCCTGTTGGATGTGCATGCCCTGCATTCTCACCCTTTCTTCCAGGGCTTCAAATTGATCCCACAGATCAACAAAACATATGTTGTCCGTGTGTTGTTCATCTGTTGCTGCAAGCTCTCGTGCTGCAGTGTTTTCAGTTTCTCGACTGAAAATATCGAGCCACTCCTCGGAATGCTCATTTTCTTCTTCTGCTCCTACTAAAAACTCCCATGTTGCAGTCTCTTCAGCTTCAATGCTGAAGGCTTTGAGCCATTCCTCAGAATGCTCAGTCTCTTCTTTCATTTCTGCTTGGGAAGATTTCAAAGTCTGCTCCAATTTCCTTTTAACAGTCATCTCTAGCTGTGACTGTTCTGCTGCTTCACCATTTGCAACACAATTTTCTGCCTCCTCCTGGGTAGATGGTAGGTATATTGGAATTCCCCCAATCATCATTCGGCTCCTCTGATATTCTTCTGCTGTCAGTTGTACACGCTAATCACAATCGAATCTCGAGCTCATCTTCTCCATCATCTCGCCTGGATGAATCCAACTCACTTATGAGTTCATGAGACCCTCAGATGGTCTCATTTGCTCGTCTCTACCCTCCTGGCAATATAAGGCGCTTCCGCTTCTTTCCTGGCAGACGATGAGATCAACCAATCCCATCTTCATCAACACTCCTTGCTGAATTGAACTCTTTATGAGACCTTCAGATGGCCCCAAATTTTCATCCCTTCCCACCTGGCATTTCAATACACTTCCGCTGCCCACTTGGAAATCTAACATGCTTCCGCTGCCCTCTTGGCAGTCTTCGAGATGACGCAACGATCTCTGATCATTGCCTAGCTGGCAATGTAAAATTCCTTGACCATAATCATGACAGTCCACGAGATCTTTAGTCGATCCCATTTCTATTTCCTCACCCACTTGGCAAATTGGAAGCCTTCTACTGCTCTCCTGGCAGTCTTCGAGATCATCATCTGATTCCTTACTATTGCCCTCCTAGCAACCTAAAATTCCCTCATTGTCCTCCTGACAGTCTGTGAGATCCTCAACTGATCTCAATCTGTTGCCCTCTTGGTAATCTGGAATTTCGTCTTCTCTTCCCACCTGGCAGTGCTTGATATCCTCAGCCGACCCCAATTCAAATTCTTCATCACCCCAATCGTCATCATCATCATCATCATCAAGACCTTTTCCAGTCTCTGGCCAACAGTAATAAATTATCTTTTCTTCTGTGGCCTTGAGGTTTTCATCATACCTCAACCATTTTCTCAACAGCCTACGCTGTCTTCTGACCATCAACTCTCTGACTGGCCATTTTGCTTTTGCCTTCTTCATGGGTAATTCACGCATTCATCTCCTCCTTCTATCCTACCACATCCGCAGTTCCATCTTCTCTATGTCTGCTTTTAATTCATAGAGCTTTCTAGTCTCTTCTTCATCCCATTCGGCAAGCTTTTCTGCCTTACTCTTCTTTCTCCCAGCATGCCTATGGTCTTTAGTAATCATGGTGCTGTCTTTGTCTGCCTCCTTGGCGGACCTGCTGCTATCACTCCTGCAATCCTGAGTGCCTAGCTTCATCTTCCCACAGTCCTGCCGACTGTCTATGGAGTGCTGCCTAACTACAAGCAAGTCCTTACAGAGTCCTCAACAACTCTGTCTTCCTTCACCTGTAATATACAAATGAAATCTCGCTCTGATACCAGTTGATGTGTATCAGAGTGCTTTCTTCTTTTCTACCTCTTCCTACCTGAAATATACAAGCAAGAATTTCAAGCCCTGATACCACTTGATGCAGGACGAGATCCAACCCTACCCCCGCAGGGTTCCTACACGCACGACCTCCTGCTCTCAGGATCGTTCTCAAAATCCCTTCAGCTGAGCCGAAACGGCTCACTAGATTCCTCTCGAGAATCACTGTGTAATTATCCGATCCACAGGTCCTTCTCTACCCGCACGGTTTTATGCACTTAACCGTGACCTTTCCCTGGCTCTGTATTGGGTTTCGGGGTTTTGCGGTTCTCGCTGTTGAGAGTCACTGTCCTCTCGAATCTCTGATTTGCAATCAGCTCTTTATCCTGGCCTTAGCCCCTCTGGCTATGCCCTCTGGTCCATGCGACCTTCTTCCATAGCCCGCATTCTTATCTTTTCTTCTGTCGGGATTTCAAACATCAAAAACCGATGCGCCCTTATGCTGACAGCTGGCCTCCACTACGCCGTTGTTCTCCTTCACTGCTGTGCTGACAGCTAGCCCCCACTCATTGGGGTTTCGTGGATCATGATTCTGAAATGCACAGAAACCTTGCCAACGGGATACCCGATTTCCCGATGATCAAAACGCTGACTACTATCCCTTGTGCATCTTCCACTGATCTTACGGATGTCGGGTGGTTGCTCCAGATCTGACGGCCCAGATCCACTCTTCTGTGCGCTCCTCCTCCAGAGGTTAGACCGTGCGCTACTCCTCCCAATCCAATGGATGACGGGGTTTCTCTCACGAGATCCGACGACTATCGGTCCTTCTCTGTTATACACTTCTTCTGGTGCTCCTCCTGGACGTGAACTACCCAACGGTCCAGATCTCTTCTTTCTCCACTTGATCTGGCGGTTCCTGTTGCTCCCTCCTGAGCATCTAAGATTTCTTCCCAGACTTGGAAGAATTTAAACCTTCCAAAGGCTCCAACCTTGGCTTCCTTTCTACCTTGCGAACTCCTCGACTTGAAGTCTCGGTGTGCGTATGAAAACACCTACTCCTCCTGAGCTTTCTTCTTTTGAATTCACAAGGGATTCTTCGACTCCTGCGCTCCTCTGCGAAGTCTTTGCACTCAAAACGCTATCTGTCCTGAGCTTATATGATCACTCAGGCCCCTTAGGGACTTTGTCTTCCTTCTCCCTCCGATGGAGAATATGGATGCCTCCTGCTATCCTTTTTCCTCGAGCAACCTAAATGGTCGAGTTCTTATGGGTATTCAGTAACCCTGTAAAGGCCCCTCAACAGACTCTTTCTTCACTTCCCGAAATCACAGAGTTCTTTCCTTTCGTGCCTATCTACACGCTTTCTCGACGCCCTTTTGGCAGAGTATCTTTCCTCAGAATGCTTAGCAGTCTTGGGTTTCTTCCGTGCAACCTATGCACTCGCTCGATGCCCTTCTGGCAGAGCTTCTCAGAATCCTCAGAGATTATGGGCTTCCTCAAACTCTCAATAGAGTTCTTCTTCAACGCAGCCCGTGCGTATGCTCAATGCCCACTTGGCAGAGCTCCTACAGAATCCTCAGTGGTTCTGTCTGCAACTGTGTCTCAGCCACACAGCCTTGCCTCTAGAGGTGTTCAGCAACCTCAAAGGTCTTTACCAGAGTTGTTGGTTTCAGTCCTGTGCCTCAACACGTCTCTGTCTGACTCCTCAAAGTTCAGAAGTGCATCCTCCTGTGCATGGCTATCAGAACCTCAACGCTCTGTCACGCCCTCACGGCATGAAACCTCAAAGACCTTTTCAAACCTGAAATCAAACAAACTCCCTGCAATAGCATGATAACAACACACACATACAACATATAATGAACACCCACAGACATGCATATAAGATAGAACATGTGCAGGAAAACTGCTTCTGTATTCTATTAAAATGGCAAATGCCTATATTTTACAAACGGTGTTCTCGAGCTCTCCCTGGCTCTACAACTCAACTAACTCAAAATGAGATCTAAAAATCTCTTTTACCTGAGGGGCTCATTGAGCGCTTCCCTCCAGGACTCACCTACCCTATTCAATTACAATCAATGGTTGTCTAGTATGCTATCCAGAACTAGATCTCAGTCGATCTAGCATTAAAGCTGATCCTACCTAATGCCTGCTCAAAGGCACGACTTTCCTGGCTCAACAGCCTAAGCACATTAAATTAGATTCATAACAAATTCAAATGAGGCTGCACCTCCCTTTTTGCATATGAATGCATGCGCGCTGACGTGGCTGGCTGGCTGGCTGGCTGTATGGAGCGATGCTCCTGCATCAGATTGATAGTCTTCTTGTCTATTGTCCAAGTATACATAGATCCTTGGAATGAATTTTCCCATTTCCTCTATTATCTCCTCATTCTTTATACTATGCAACATATTCATTTTATCTCCCTGATGAGGACAATCTTTATACATATGATCTCCTTCACATCCCCAACACTTTATGGGTTTCTTTCTTGGCCTATTTCCCAAGGACTATGTCATTTTTTGATCACCTTGAGATTGTTGACCTCGATGATATGATTAAGATCTATTTATGATGAAATGTGGTTTGAATCCTTTCATCCTTTTATCTATCTTTTCTTTCTTCTTGTCATCCTCGACCCTTTGGAAAGTTGGTTTTCCTCTATTATGCTCATATAGTTGCTTGGCCTATTCTCTTATGGCTTCTTCTAAATTCTTGGGTTCATCAAACTAAATTTTATTCTTGTAGAAGGATGGAAGTCTACTAAGGAACCTATGAATTTTTACCTTCTCATATCTAATGCAGATCATGTACCTGAGAAGTTCCAAAAACTTTCTCTCATATTCATCAATGGTCATGTTCCCAAGTTTGATTTCAAATAAATTTTGCATCTTCTTGTCATAATATCCCCTTGATAAGTAATGTTGTTGAAAATATTTCTTGAACTGCTTCCAATAAATTATATTCTCATGAAGGTGCTTAACCATCTTCAGCCAATCCCACCACATAGATTCCTCTACAATTCTGGATTATGCATTTGATGAGTAGTTATGTATTTAGAAGCTTTCCACATGGTTCATAAGATGGTTCATAAGCTTTTCATCGACTACTATAAAATTCCAATATGGTTCATAATCTTTCCATCAACTACTCATGTTCCCTAAATGGACTTATGAGCATGGATTTATCCCTCAAGAAGTAACTTTGGTGCAAAATTTTTTACTCTTATTTTGTTGGTTGTAACTTTCTGATACGATCTCCATTTTGCGAACAATTTAGCTCATTGGGTAGCTCTCTCCAAGTTATTTTATTTTAGATGCAGAGACATAGTGTACCTTTGTAAACTCTATTCCCAAGGGTTTTGAATAGCTAAAAACGTTGTTTAGGACCTCAAAATCACTCTGCAAGTTAATGACCTTAAATAACCACAAAAATTATCATAAAAATGATTGTTTTATTACTGTAATAGCCCCATTAAATCTTTCGTTGATCTCAAATCACAAGGAATTTGAGCCGTTGATCTCAAATAATTGAATGATCGACCATCGACCATTGACAATATTAAGTGGTGAATGAAAGCTTCTAAATCATTCAGATGACACCAGACCATTGACCTATCGATGATCAATGATCACCTAAGAATGTTGAAAATACTTCCCCAAATCGATTGACCTGACCATCGGTCATTGGCCACTTCTAGGCTAACATGGCATCTGCTAATGTGGCATGACACATGGATGTTGACGTGGAATGACACATCATCCATAGGTGTAAAATTGGGTGGCGTGGAATGACACGTGGATACTGACATAACATGACATGTGGATGATGATGTCATCATCCTATTTTCCTTCATTTGAAATTGGTTGTTTCTCTTAGATGATCTGAACACCTCGTCCAGTCAGCTAACATCTAACCATCGATGATTTATGTAGGTGAATGAAAACACTTCATCGAATCTAGTTGACAACCGACCATAGGCCCATCGATGATTTTCCTTATCCAACTTCAACATTTAGAAAACTTCAACCACAACTCTAATCAATCTAGTTCGTCGATCTATCACTCAAAATGATCGTAGCCATTGATCTAACCACATCCAACCTTTCTAAATTCTGAACATTGGTCATCATAGGTGTATTTTGGCTGAGCCAACCTCTTCACCATTTCGTCTGACTCGAGCATCAACCATCGACGATTTCTCTTGGAGAATTTCCACACTTAGAAATTTTTGACCAAAATCCTTGATGAGTTTAAGCCATCAATATGCCTCATTTCCCAATCGCCGAAAATGAATCTCGAATGTCGATTTTCCCAACCTTCCAAATGGTTGAAACCTACCAAATTTTTAAATCTATCATGATGAATCTCAGTTGGTGATCGCGATATCAAACACAATCTTGACCGTCAATTTACCAAACTACCTGTAACATTTGCAAGAACCATTAAAATGCAATATTCCACAATTTCAAGTCGAATCCAGCTATGCAATTTTTCATATGGGTTCCATGAACCTCCTTAAATAGTTCTAATTCATTTGAGCATGAATCTTGACCACAAATTTGTGGATTTGACTCTAATTTTCTCCCGATTTTTCGCAGCTTCGTACAGACCAAAGTATGCAACAGTGAATTTACTCAAATTTGCTCAGGATCTTGTCCCATATGAGTCCAGTGTTGAACCAATAGATATGATACCATATTGTAACATACCCAACCCCCACGTGGGTCACATCACTACTAAAATAACCCCATAAAATGTCTCATACTAAATGAAAATGTAGAAATAATCACATAGAATGACAACTAAACTTGTTTAGCTATCTATACTCCTTAAAAATGTAATTACATTCACTTAACTATGCATAGAAGCAATTAAATAACATACAACGATATCAAGCATATGAAGAAGGATTTAAATGCATTATTGTGCTCCCAACAAGAATGTGTAACCAATATAACTCATAGTAAAATGCACAACAAATATATATATATATATATATATATATATATATATATATATAT
>JASDQU010738041.1:330594-341732 GCA_032191745.1 Picea mariana | reverse complement strand
AAGTATGCAACTGTCTGCAGAGAAAGAATGTTCCTCCCAACTATATCCTTGATGTTCTAGTTCTCAAAAAAAAGACACCCCTGAGATGGGGCTATGAATCCACAAGAGACAATGGTCGCTAAGTATGGCTAATGTTCCCCTCTCAGTAGTTAAACTCACCGCTAATTCCATTCCACCGGATCACTTCCCCTCAACTTGTACAACCCAAGGGATGGAATCCCCATTCAATGCTCATAGTCCCTGAGGCCTTTCCACTCTCCTCCAAGGCTTTCAACATAGGTTGGAAATGAATTTTACTTACAGGGACCTCAAGAATTCTACAACTGGAAGCACAAATTCTCCCAGTAACAAACAAGTGTTTCATCGGATAATTTTGAGAAACATACAACTCCTAGGCACACAACTTCTTTCCTCACGATATTACAACTCCAAACATCAACCAAACATATCCACAACAATTACCTTCAATATTTAGCACTCAGAGCTCCATTGATGTCCAGAAAATTGCATGTCAAAATAGTTTTGCAGTCAAATACGTGAATGTATAATTTTGGTCCCCCTCCATACAAATTTCCTCCCTTTCTCTTGCTTGCCTGACTTGCATTCTTCCCCAAGCTGATTGTACTCAGTGCCCATGCTCTCAATAACTATGGGAAGTGACTCTCACACCAACCATGTTACATTAGTGACCCTCATACTTGTGTGGTGTATTGCATATGCTTTGTTCTGTATTAGATGTTTATGTTCCTTGCATATTGTTAATTAGATAAGGGTAATGTTGGCTAAGTGTTGGATTGTGGAACCATTTCAAAGTTGCAATTTGATGCATGCCTATGTCTCCTTGGATGAACTAAGTGCATTAGACTTATTTGGGCATCTAACGTGTTGTAGCCTAAGGAGAAGTTATGGGTAGACTTTATGTGAAGAGACATAGTTTGATTGTAGTAGGCGTAGGTTGGCCAAGCCACCATGGTCAAGAAAAAAAAATGGTCATGACCAATGTTGCATAACCGTCACTAAGAGTTCATGACACGTACTCTACATAATTCTTAATTAATAAAATTTTAGCTATATTTTTTTCCTTGATCCAAATTAATATTTTTAAATTAATCTAAAATTCTATATGTTAATGAAGATGTATATTAATCAGGACATTGTCTATACTTTTCATTGTTATATATTGATTATTTTTATAGAATTTTCTTTGTACCTTCTCCCCTCCTTAAATGCTCGGTACCCGCTCTCTCACCATAGTACCTCATTAGGGTTCTCTCTCGAGGCTTAAAGATACCAGCCCCAACACTCATGTAGGCGTGTATAGAATCACCAACAAATGGCACATTTGTACCAGAGTTAGTTCAAAAATCAGGCGTGCGGTAGGCAAGTTTACTGAGATGATTTAGCAGATTCAGTTGATCGGAGACCAAAAGCAAAGGAGAAAGCAGCAAAGCAAGGAACAACACCGGTAGCATAGGCATTACTTCGAGTTACAAGCCCAATTTATGCCGGTATAAAGGCTCTCTACCCCACCCTATTCTTAAACAATTACTAGATTAGTATTTAGTGATGAACCAAAAACCAATTATGAAGTATTTAGTGATGAGCCAAAAACCAATTATGTGTCATGCTTGTGGTTGATTAGGATAAAGTAAAACATTATAAAAATTGTTAAAGGAAACCGAATCTAGTGCTCAAACAAAATGATGATAAAGATGGATGATTTTAGGGACTAAATTTCGCTAGGGCTAATTTTCTACGGAAAATGAAATTCGCTATTTTAAAAATGATTCGTCCAAATTCTATAGGATAAAATTATTTTACCTTAAAAATCGCTAAAATATTATTAAAACTATATAAAATCCTTAGAAATTTGAATATTTTTACAAAAATATCGCCAAACATTTATAGTTGGAATATGAAGGATTAGTAAAATTCGCCAAAATTTCTATATTTTAAAATAAATTTCCATCATTAAAATCATCCATAATATTATTAAAAAAACGTATACTAATAAAAAAAAGTTGAATACTTGCCATGGTGGGAACCCATATAGCCTATATACTTTAGCCTGTCACTCTTGCAAATAGAAGTTCCACTTGAGATTAAGCCGACACAACTCACGTGCTCTGCCGAGACACAACTCACGTGCTCCGCCGAAATATGTAACACTCTCACATTGACTACTGCATCCTAGGTTAACGGAGGCACTTTTGAAAGAGCTTAAAATACGGTAGTAGACAAAAAGGAGATAGAAAAGGAAACCCCATGTACAAAAGGGAAACCACATGACCTTGCATTCAATAGTATATTTCTATTTTGTACTTTCAAATATATTTTTTATTTTATTTTAAATAGACATTAGTAATTAACATAAATTAAATTAAAGTAAATTAATAAAATTAAATCAAAGGTGGTTTTTCAGGAAACAGCTTAATATTATCATATTTTTGAATGCAGAACTTCTCTGGAATAGAAAGGCCAAGGCCAAGGCCAGCCTAGCAAAAATATGCGGCACAGGCGAGAACCATCCATAATTAATACAGAAAACTTTGGATTTCGATTGAATATTACAGAATCTAGCGCGGCAATATACGACTTGGAGAAAAATAGTGAAAAAGAGGAGGTAAATTTGATCTTGAAGCAAACTGTAGAGACTGACTTCCATGTGATAGTACGGGTATAATTGTCAGAGAAGCGCCTGATATTCAAATTCAATAGTAGTTGAAAATTGACATGCACGAGGAGGAGGGCAAATGTTTTAATTTAAATACGACTCCCTCACACAAATCCCTCCACGCTTATGCCCCTGCTTCTTCTGCTGCCTTTCACGGAGGCTGTTTTTTTTTCTTTCCAGCTTGTAGGATCTTCTCTTACACCACCCCTTTGTTGTGAATTTGACATCCTGTGAGCTCCAAAGGAGAAGGATTAATTATCGATTTACCATTTGTGTGTATGCAGCTATATGAATGGTCATACTAATGTTACTGTTTTGAAGCTTGTTTTCTGATAACAGCTATGGTTATGTAGTAAAGAAAGCACGTGAAGTCTCGTAGGGCCTCCTAGTCTTCTCTCTCTCTGTGAAGCAGAAGCATTCGTTTCTCTCTCTCCCTCATTGATTTCAGCTTTCTATTACTAAGCTAAGGCTATTCTCTGCTCTTTATATCAATTTTGATCTTGTGAAAAGGCACAATGAAGCTCGGTTTGTGGTCAGTATGGGGAGCTCTAATGCTTTCGTGTGTGTTATCGTACTCTACTGCGAAAGCTCGGCTTATGGGCTTCAACCCTAACGCTATTGAACCACCACGACCGCCTGCCCTTCATAAAGCTAACGAAGTGGGCAATATCTTTCGAGATACACCCATGGGAAGGAGCTCGACTATTGAGAACAAGCAAATATCAATCGCGCCTGCAGAGACAAAACTACCTTCCACGCTCAAAGTGACAGTACAAGGTAGCCTTGGTCACAACGACGCCCATGGAATCAAGGAGGCTGAAACGGTAGCGGGTGGAACTCAAATCTTTTCCAGGCGTCCTAGTGAGTCCAACAATGATAGTGCGAGAATGAAGAAGGTTGATGCAGTGATGGCCTTTCGTCCCTCGTCATCCGGCCATAGCCCAGGGATAGGCCACGATGATCCTCCTGGTCCCATGTTGTAAAATCAGCCGGCACAACTATATCATTTCCAGCAATATCTATATGTTTTCCGTCATATATTTTCATGAATTAGAAGAAACATTTAAGCTCATTATTATCAGTGATTTAGTTGAGAAGGGATATATGGTCAAGTTTGAGAATGAAGAATGCATTATTTTTTATAGAAATAGTAGTGATAGTTAAATTGCATTCAAAATGATAAAAACAAGAATGTTTCCTTGAATTGTGAAGGATAAATTTTCAAGTACATTTGAACTTGACACAATAGACAAATATTTAACAATAGGATCAATGTTGATAAATATTCCACACGAGAATGGGAAACTTTTGTAAGTTTGTCGTTCTGGCTCGGCATTGGAGTAGGAAGGGGAAAATGCAGCATGGGGGGTGGTATGACAGAGAAACTTCCACTTCAACAAATACATGGGATGCAAGAGAGTTTTGGGAGGCAGGAAATAGATTTGTGGAGATGTGCTCTGAGGAGAAAAAGAAGGAATCCAAGGAAGTGGAAGAGAAAGTTAGAGAGGAAAGGATGGACATGATGGATAGAGAAGTGTTGGAGGAGGTGGAGGACTAGGTAGAGGACCCCTTCTTCTTCATAAGAAGAGAAACAAAGTAATTCAAGATAGTTGAGATGTATTGGATTGTGAAGGGCATGGTGGGATAGGCTCTACACAAAACTAAGAGGGAGCAGGTGGATCTCTTTCATGTGATTCTCATCATGGAGGGGAAATTTGAGTTGTTATGTAAGTCATAGTATGGTATCAAGTTTAAGGTGTCCACAAACCAAAAAAAATAGGAGTTCAAGAAAGGATCCCAAAGCGTTTTGGGTTTGGTGAGCTATCCAATTGACTTGATGAGGAGAAAAAGGGCGCAAAAGGGCCAGATAATAAGGGCGGAACCAAGCCAAGCAATGTGCAACCCTAGAAGCTATGTTTTTTTTTCTATCAGACTAGCTGATTATGACTCGAAAACACTGAACATTTTGTGCATATAATAAATTCTCTTTTACCTAAAAAACAATATTACTTTATTTATAAATTGTAAGATGATTTTTCCCTTTCATTATAATTTATTTAATTTATATTTTAATCACATAAATTTGCATTTAACTTATTAATTTCTAATATATTTGTTTTAAACATATATAAATACATACCATTAAAAAAAAATATAAAAAATTAATTATTGAATTTTTAATCCTTCTTCGTTTATTATAGTTAGGGTTTTAGTATGAAAAAAAAATGTACAATTGCAATCCATGTATAGTCTTGGCTTATAACCATCTTTTCATTACATTTACATTCATATTTTGGGTTAAAATTAGATGTATTACAAATGTGCACTGAAAGAACATATTACATCTAGTCTCCATTTCTGTTCAATTTATAGAGGAACAGCATTATATTATTGTCACCACATCGCATAATGAAGAACGAGCTGCACTCAGACCTGACGGAGTTACACTCTTTCAGGCTTGAATGATGTCTCAGGAATTGAAATTTTAACAACACCGTATGATGCCTGCGATCAAGGGTGGCTCGGAACGAACTTTCTTTTGCCCTGGCTGCACTTTGTTGTTGCAAAAGAAACCCAATAATTACGTAGTGATTCGGATTTTTGTATTCGGAAAAGGTGAATACCATCGATGGTAGCATCAGTAGTTCGAAAGATTACTCATATACCAATAATTGTTTATATGCCTAGACGATAATCTGATTTGGCAGCTCCTAAGGAAATTCATAAAGCTCTATTCCCAATTAAGTATAAACCAGAATTCTTTCTTATTGTTAAGATGAGCCATGGTTTGTATGTTACTCAGTGTACATAATGATGGAGAATAGAGTATTTATGTTTTACTTGTTTACATATATACGTATAGCACAATGCATTATTACATCGCTTTGTTTTGATATGACACGATGAGAATATATTTTAATTGAAAAATTATATGTTTTTTGCCTTGTTTTTATATTACATGATGAGAATATATTTTAATTGAAAAATTATATGTTCTTTAAAAGATATATTTTTTAAAGCTACTGGAATTATAAGTTGTATTAACTTTTTTGGATTTGAGGTGTGAATATCTTCTTTTAATTACAACTTGTATGATTTATGTAATGCAATTGTGTGATGTTTTATTTGATTGGAGAAAGAATAAAATTTGGCTTATGTGCTTTCAAATCTTTGTTTAATTGATTTAGTGTTACTAACAATAATAGTATTTTTTTTCTCGGGGTGTAGGGAAGTGGGTGATGAAATGTGCTCTTAAGGAACTCCATTATGTGAAGTCAGCATTCGAGAAACCTTGGCTTACCTTGTGTGTAAGGTATGGGGCATGCATGGGGAATTGTGGGAAAACATGGAGGTTATAGTGGTAGCGGTATGAAAACACAAACCCATGTCATGCGAGTACGTGCCTGACTAGTTGTTGATTCCACGAGTCACAAAAAAAAAATGAATTCATCAAATTGGTATCATAGTGGGTTCTAGGTGTATTTGGCGTGTATTATTGTTCTCTGAAAATTATAACAACATCATGTGGCAAAAAGTTCCATAGTTTGATTGAAAGAATTATGATGCCTAGTGTATCAAAATGAAGATTATTTTCTACTCTCAAGAAGCTTGTTGAAAATTACTTCCACTCACTTAAGTTGAGAAGAATGTGCTCAAAGAGAACATGAAGAAGGACACCAAAGCTCTTTACAGTATACAAACCAAGGTGGGAGACTCCATTTTCCCAAGGATAACAACAACTACAAAATCCAAATAGGCGTGGGGGACTTTGCAAAATACATGCCAAGGAAACAAAAAGGTAAAATTTGTCAACCTACAATTGTTAAGAACAAATATGGAAAATTTGCAAATGAAGTAATTCGAGTCTATGAAATATTTCTTTATAACCACTATGAGGCTGGTTAATCTAATTAGAAATAATGAAGAAAGTCTTGATGATCAACTAATCATTAAAAAAGTATTGAGAAGTCTTTCTCCCTTATTTGATCCTATTGTTATAACAATATATGAGCCAAAGGATTTAACTCAAATGTCTCTTCCTGAGATGATGATTTCCTTGCAAATACCACCACCACCTCTTATGTTCATAAGATTTTAGATCTCAAGTTTCAATTAGAAGTAGAGGCAAATAATGGAGAACAAAATAATTTTTTCAGAATAATAACCAAGGTTTGGACATTATGCATATGAATGTAAAAGAAAACATTATGATAGGAATAAAGAAAATGCAAATTTCAGTAAGAGAGATGAAAATGGAAGTGAAAAGAATGAAAATACATTTATCAATTCCTATTTAGTAGAATAAGGTAATAAAGATATATGGTAATTAGATAGTCGTTTTTGAAATCAATGAGTGGAAAAAAAAATGTTTCGAATTAGTAAAATTAAGAAGAATATTGGAAATAAAAATAAAGTACAAGTCATGGGTAAAGGAGCTATATCTATTTTCACCAACGAATTGTTGGATTACTGAGGGGGGGGGGGGAAGGTGAATCAGTAATAGAGTAATTCAATCATTTTTAACCACAAATGAAAGTGTTATATAGATGTAGCATTATCATCCAATAGTTGCAGAGTAAATAAACAATGAAAAAATGAGAAATCATACACATACACAGTACACCGGTGTTTTTACATGGAAACCCAAAGTGGAATAAAACCACAGAATGCTTCTAATTATATGTATTTAAGAATTACATTCATTGGAAGCACCAACTTGTTTTGTTTTCTAGCTGCAACTGGAAGGAGGCTCCAACCCCCTAGTTTCTCAGGCTACAACCTGAAGGAAGATCCAACTCCCTAATTCTCTGGCTACAACCAAAAGGAAGCTACAAACCCCTAGTTTCTTAGGATACAACCTAAGGGAAGCTCCAACTCCCCAGTTCTATGGTTACAACAAGAAGGAGGCTACAACCCCCTATGTTCTCTGGCTACAACCAGAAGGTGGATATAACCACTTGTCATTGCCCCATCCAACCGCCCTGACATATAAGTAGAATGATGGAACCACTGTCACACTATCACTGTGAGATATACTGTTGTAAACCTGTACCAATCAAGTTGTAGCAAACAACCTATACCAATAACCTGAATCATGCATCAACCTGTACCTCAACATGTAATCAAATTGTACCATAAACAAGTGCATCAACCATGCACCAACCTGTACCAAACAACTTGTAATCAACCTGTACCATAAACAAGTGCATCAACCATGCACCAACCTGTACCTCAACCTGTACTATGAACAAGTGAATTAACCATGTAGCAAACCTATACAAATAACTTGTCACAACAACATGTCCAAAAAACCTATCATAACAACCTCTCTCATCAATCTTCTCAACCAAATCAGATCTACTCACCAAGATCAATCACCAAGACAACTCTCAAAGATGTGCATCAACCAAGCATAACACAACAACTCATAGTCATCACCAGGATCAATATGTGATTCTAATAATATACCAAGATAAGTATGATACATCATCCATAAACCATGTGTCAACAATAATACTAACAAGTGCCTCCAACCATGTACCAATTATGTACCAATCATGTATCAAATACACATAAACTATGACTCATCAAGATGTACCAACATCATCAACTAGACACCTCATGTATGTGTCAACTCATCAACTACTTGTCTCAACCATGTACCCAAAATGTACCTCAACCAAAAGTCCTCATCAATTTCATCATACAAATCTGATTTGTAACTATTTAATAGACCTGATGTATATGATCACATACATGGAAACCTTCCTTAACTTTAACAACAAGAGACTAGCATTTTCATCAAACATTACTTTAGTCTCACATGACTAATTTTGGATTAGTCAAAAACCCTAACTTACAATAATCATAACTATGTACCTATAATGAATAAAGATCTGAAAATGGTACACAATATTCTTCACTGTCTTTTATGTAATTCCTACAAATTTCACTACTTGGAACCTCTCAGGAAATGAGTTATAGCAAAATTGACATACCTTGTTGAATTATGAATTATTCTATAGAGAAAAATTGTAGAGTGTGCCCCACACGAAATATTTATTTTGTGGATATAAAAATTGTACACATAATACTACAGACTGTACTCTAACCAATACATTTTGTCTTACCGAATTTGGATTTGTTATGAACAAGTTATGACATTTTTACCCGAAACACATGTTTTCTACCAGTTTTAGAACTAGCCACAAACCCTTTTCCACGGCATGTAACTCCAAAAATACAAGGACCCACAAGCTAAAATTTTTATCACATCTACTTGGATATGTTTCCTTGATGGCCTCCCAATTTCACGGTCTGAATCATTCTAGAAAAAAATTTATTGTGAAAATGATGAGATGACCTGTAAATAACATGCCTTAGAAAGCATCGTCAAAAGAATTTATTCTCCATTGAATTTTGGCCTTCTTTACTTCACCTTCCCTCTGAAATTTGACTTAGATATACTTTGGTTACCCGAGTCACCTGTAGATATTCAATATTCTCAAGTGTAATTAAAACGAGAGAGCCTTGCCTCTTATTTATACTTTCATGTAGCTTCCTCAAGGGGTTACCTTTTAACCATCTCAACCCACTTTCCTTATTTTAGGGTTAACCCAATTCTAACCACTTGTCCACTTAGTAATTTCTCCATTAACTTTGTTATTTAAATAATTTGTTTTGTATTCACTTTGACTTATAGTACACTCATCACTTCACTTTATTATTTACCTTCTAAAATCTCGTAAACCACTTTGACTACTTTAACCTTTTGGGGCTTCTAGATGACTCACGAGGGTTCTCCAACTTCACGTGGCCATAAATCTCTAACCGTGAGGCGTTATGTGACATTCCACATACCACTAGAAATGGGATGACCTGTACTATCCGTATAGAATATTCTTACCTACAAATATATCAAAACTCATACCACGATTCATCAAACAAACTTGGTTCCATTACCCAAACCTTTCTCCAACTTCAAATAGACATAATTCTCTAAACGTGAGGAGTTATGTGGTGTTCCACATACCACCGAAAATTTTAGGACATGTACTGTCCATATGGAATATTATTACCTGTAAATATATCAAATCTCATACCATTATCCATCAAACAAACTTGGGTCCATTACGCAAACCTTTGTGCTACCGAAATTTGATACCAGACTTTCTTCAAGGGTTGACATCAATGAAAACCAACCCAAATAATCAAGAATATCCCCTTGGAACCATTCCTCTGTGCTCTTTCTCCAAGCATTTACCTTTGCATATAATAAATGTCTCCTCCTTTGTCATCAATGGAAAATGTATCTTTCCATCCAGGGTTTCTCCCCCTCACTGAACTCTTCCTGAAACTAATCTCCCAACCTGAACTATCTTCTTTATGGTGCTTCCTCATGTAAATCTAAGACATATAAGATAAGCATTCAAAAGAGTTCATTTTGGAGTAGAAATTACTCTGAGTCTCTGATGAAGATACTCAAAGGCTTCCTGTGGAAGCGGTTTCGTAAAGATGTCTCCCACTTGTTCTTTTGTGCCCACATATTCAACTACGATGTTCTTCTTTGCAACCTGTTCCCATAGAAAGTGATACTTGATTGGAATGTGATTTGTCTTGGAGTGCATCACTGGGTTCTTTGAGATACTGATGGCCCTTCTATTATCACAATAGATTGGAATGGGATCATCATACTCAACCTATATATCTATCAGAGTTTGTTTCATTCATGGGTGAAATCATGAAGGTGGGTTACACTTTTGCTTGTTTTATGACAAAAAAAAACTGTATTTTCACAAGTTATTCAACTTCCGACATATAAAAGTATTTTTTTATTTAGAATTTCACTTTACAGTAAAAACAAAACTTGTGAAGAATTGTGTTATCTTTCTAATGACTATTTTTCAAATTTTTTTTATCACGATTTGATATGTCAAATTGACAGTTGTTTAACAGTATGTTTCTTAAACACGAAATGAATGATAATGAGTTACTTATTTCTACAACAGTGTTTTTTTTATTAAACTTATGTTTTGAACAAACAAAATATACTGCAACAATCTAAAGAGACTCTATTTTATTATGACTATCATTTTGAATTCAACGGATGAATATTATAATTTCTAGAATGTTTCGAAGTTGACCAAGCCGAAAACGTTGCAGAGTTTACATACATGTTTTTCTACACCTCATATCTATCTTAATTTTTACGTAAAACTAAAATATAAAAATACCCTTTTGAAAAGAACAGTTTAAGGATTATGAATATATTTTTTTCAAATTTTTTCACTGTATATTTTTTGAGATACCGATATTTCATTTCACCGAATCATAATGTCTGCTGAAAATATTATGTAGTGATTTTTTTAAAAAATTAAAGAAAATTAGATAAAAATAACGAAAATGAAAACAAATTATACGAATTGAAAGTAGATTCAATTTTGAAAATGCTGGTGTCATTTTC
>JASDQU010738041.1:286679-329344 GCA_032191745.1 Picea mariana | reverse complement strand
ATAAAAACGCATTTATATATAAAAACGCATAAAAACGCATAAAAACATATATATAAAAACGAATATATAAAAACATATAAAAACGCATAAAAACACATATAAAAACGAACGCAAACATCCAGTTTTCGGATTACCTCGAAATTCCTCCTCGACGTCCACAGCTCCCACGACCTCGACGTCCTTGGCGTCCACTGCTTCCACTGCTCCCACGACTTCGGCGACAACGCTCCCACGACTTCGGCGACTTCGGCGACCACACACACAGCCTCACAACGCCCTCGACACAGAGCCTCACACAGCCAATGAAAACAAAAAAATTTCTAAACAATGATAAACGATGTTTGGCAATTATATAAAAAAATATTTCGGCCGAACTAGTTTTTGGCCGAAAAATTTTTCGGCCGAATTATCTTTCGGCCGAAAAAATATTCGGCCGAAAGATTATTGACGGAAAAAAAATATCCGGCCGACCAAATTTCTTCACGCAAATCGAGGGCCCGGTTATGGGTCCGTTCGATTTGACGTTTATTTTTTCGGCCGAGCAATAGTTCGGCCGAAAAATCTATCTTTCGGCCGAACAATATATTTAGTTCGGCCGAAAGTTGGTTTTCCGAAATTTTGGAGACTCGATTGTCACAAAAGTGTAACCCACCTTCGTGATTCCACCCTCATCAATCTCATGAAGGTACTTGGCGTGTTTGTTAAGCCAAACGACATAACAAGCCATTCATACAACCCTTCGTTAGTCTTGAATGTTGTCTTCCATTCATCACCTTCTCTCATACGAATTTGATGATAACCACTTTTCAAATCAATCTTTGAAAAAAAAAAATCCCCACTCAAACAATCCATCAAATCATCCATCCTTGGCAATGGAAATCTATACCTGATGGTATTCTTGTTAATTGCTCTTGAGTCTGTACACATCCTCCAGCCTCCATCTTTCTTTGGGCTGAGCACTATTGGAACAACACATGGACTCAAGCTTTCTCGAACCAACCCATGACTTATACTTATGATCGGTGGCAACGAACCAGGTAGTTCGTCCACTACTATATCAACAAATTCTTCCAGTAACTTCTGGATTTCCTCTGGTAAATTATCCACCCTCATATTGGTTAAAACAATCCAAGGTTTTTTGACCACGATGAATTGTGGATATTCCTTCTTCTTAACCTCCTTAAGAAGTTCCTTCCCACTCATGAGAAGTACAGTGTTGCTTATTTCAGGTTTCACCTCTTTGTCCTTAGTCGGCAACAACATGTGAGTTCTCCCATTCTTCTCTAGGGTGTATGTGTTCTTTCTCCCATCATGAATCACATTCCTGTCATATTGCCACAGTCTACCCAACAATAGGTGACAAACATCCATGGGAATGACATCACATAATATCTTATCGTTATATCCTCCTATTTTAAATTCAACTAAACATTGTTTAGTGACATTTACCTGATGTCCTTTTTGTAGCCATGAAACTCTGTATGGACTTGGATGTTCAATAATCTCTAGCTCCATCTTTTCTACCGTCTCTGTAGAAACAAGATTCTCCATGCTACCACTATCCACGATGACCTTCGATACCCTATCTTTGGTCTTACAAGCAGTCCAAAAAAGACTGTTCCTTTGGACTGGATTCTCCGCCTCCTTTTCTGGTGTTAAGAGAACTTTCCTCATCACCAGTGATCTTCCACCTTCAGCATCCTTTGCTTCAACATTCTGCCTTTGTGCTTTAGTAATGTGAGTCTCAACACCTTCTCTATTCTTATCTAGACATTCATAAGACTTGTGTCCATTATTTCCACATGTGAAGCATTTTATTTCGCCACCTCTACCTATTCCTCTTCCTCTGGTTTGAGGAAAAGTATTATTATCAGCATATTGTCCTCTCTGTTCGGCATACTGCCCTCTCTGTGAGATTCCACCTCTCTCAGTTTGAGGTTGAGGTTTCTTCCACTCTTCATTATGTTTCCGATTCCTATCCTGGGCAATTGTTTTTCCTCTTGGCTAACTTCTGCCTCAACCTCTTTGAACCTGCTTTCGGCTCAGCTTCTCTTCAGCTTTCAGAGCCATTTGATAAGAATCTTCCATCGTTTGGATGGTCATCATGCTCATCTCATCTTGGATGTCGTATCTCAGACCATTCATATACCTGGAAACCTTTTCATCTTCTCTTTCTTGATTACCTTCTCTGATGTTCAGCCTGTAGAATTCTTTAGTGTACTCCTTCACTCACATCAGCTTCTGTCTCAAATTCTCCATTCTTCTAAACAAAGTAATTTGATAATACTTGGGTATGAATTTTGCTTTTATCTTTGCAATCATTCTATCCCAACTCTTGATTTTCTGTTACCTTTGCAGCGTCTGTTAGCTTGTATTTCATCCCACCACAATGTTGCATGTCCTTTAAGTCTTGTGACAACATGTTTGACCTTTTTGTCTTCCTCGACATCTTCATAGTCAAAATACGTGTCCAGAGCTCTAATTCAGTCTAGAAGCTCTTCAACATCTAGGTTTCCCTCATATACTGGAATGTCCATTTTTTCCCTGGCACACATCCTTGCAACAACCCTGAGTAGGCGTTCATTTGCTACATCCTCTACTGCAACTTCTTCTCCTTTATGTTCGGCTTCATTTTCAATTTTGGAATCACTGAGATCCCCATCACTGGCTATGCACCTCTGTGCTATTTCCATAGCATCCATCCTAGCAAGTAAGTCACCCACATCTCTTGCCCCCGGTAGATCAGGTAATTTCCTGCCCCTTCTTGTTGGCATTTCCCTTTCCTCTGGTCGATTGGGTGTTTGTCTATTTCTTCTTCTTGGCGGCATGGCTGTAAAATTCCTTCTTTCCCTGCTACAGAAAGAAAAGAAAATTTTCCTATGCTTTGATACCAAACTTGATGCAGACCCCTCCCCAGACCCACAGGTTGAGATCCACATAGGATATTTTCTTTTCAGCCCCTGAGAGCTCGACTGGATCTTCTATTTCCTTTTCGGGAAATCTACCCACAAAAACACCTTGGGGGAATTCCTCCTATTTTTCGGGATATCAGATTTCGCGATTTCGCGAATCCCTTGGTCGAGCACCTTACCTCTTCAACCTCAGAAACCCGAAATACTTAAACACTTGACCCTTCCTGATGTCAATTTCATCTTTTCGGCTTTTGTGAATTCGGGAGTTGCGATGTCATGCACCTCTACTCCTCGACTCCTGAAATCCCAAAACCCAAATTACCGAAATCCCGAAATCCCCCTTTTAAGGAGATCAACAGTTGTGAACTCTCCCTTGATCCAACGGTCAACGCTATTTCGCATATCGGGAGTTCGATATGCAAAATCCCGAACTTTGTATTCTCTCCATCTTTTGGTCTCCAAAATCCTGAAATTCTGAAATAGTACGTCACCTCGTTGTTTCAAAAACTCGACGGGAAGTCTCCTGTCCTTCCACATGTCGCTTTCTCCTTGTTTTGGATTTTCTCCTCTACTATATCCTGAACTCTCTCCCTCAAGACTTCTGAAACCCCAAACTCTGACCTTCCACTTCTCCACTCTACACTGATGAGAATCCTTTCGGACTTCAAGTACTTGATGTGTCAAGACCCAAACTTGTAACTCGGACTTCCGAAGTCCGAAACTCTGAAATGATTTGACGGTCCTGGAAATCTTGATCAACGGTTGACGTTAATCTAGGATATCCAAAGGATGGCTCTATCCTGACCATTATCCCTCTCGCAGCTTTCGCAGATCCAATGATCCCCACTATTTCGAGATTCTCCTCGAAGAATTTCGACTATCCAAACTTTTCCTCAAAGAACTCTGGTTCTTACTTGGCCTTTACACGATGACCAAAGACTCCTCTTCTACTCTTCAAAACCTTGAGGGTGTGAACTCTCCTAAGCTTCCTTTCTCAAACTCAAATCTCCTATGAGATTTCTGCATGCACTCCTTGCGGCACTCTTCAAATATGTCTAAGTATTTGAATCCTTCGACTCTGTGCAACTCCTTCGATAGCAGTCTTCAACTCTCTCTTTGGTTGATAAGTTCTGAACTTCCAACCAGCATGCGCACACTTTGCATGGCTTTTGTGTCTGACTTGCACTTCTGCAGGAAATGAGAACAATGGTATCCCTCCTGAGCTTTCAGAGATGAACTCTGAACCCGTCAATGCACTCCTTGCAGACACTCCACTGCACTCCTTGCAGGAACTCTTGCTTAGATAGAGAAACAATTAAAACTCATTCACTTACTCTCACAGACTTCAAATACTTAACATTAAATCATACATACATAGCACAAAAGCAATTGTACAACAGAAAGAGTAAAACAACCATGATCATAACATTCAACATGTATACACAGAAAGCATTAGAACACCATGAGTCTGAATCAAAGCTTCATATATTAATCTTAGAACTTTTGTACATGGGCTCTTCTACACAGCTCTCTGTTTCTTTTCTTCTCTATGCTGTCTTCTCAATTGATAATGTTAATGTTACAAATGATACAAGATGAGGGTGTCTATAGTCGGGTTTCCCTCCTACGCTCTAAACTGTCTAATCTGCATTTAAATCTACCTACTTACATTAATTATGCATAAATGCCTTCACCTACTACAGATGAGAGCAACTGCTCAAGATCTGGTTATAATCTCTAAGTGTACTTCCTCTTAACCATTACGTTAATGTTGGAAAACATTTCAAAAAATGTGTGCTGGTGCTTTCCAGCTGTCTTCCGTCTTCGCGCTTGCTTGCTACTTGCGATGTTCCTGCATCACAAAACCTATGTTTTCAATAGTTGTTGTAACCCATTACATGGAAGAGACACCTAATGCAAAGTGTAAGATTCATGTACGAATACAACAAGAACAATTCAACGTTATTCTTCAACCTTATTCATCCTCTTGTTCTTGAGCTTACATGATTGATTCATACAATTTTGCACCTATAAAACACAATTCTATGGACAAAAGCACAAGGTTACATATCTATTATTTTCAAAACCTTAAGAAACCCTCAATAACAAACCTCTTGAATGATGTTTTTGGCACCAAATATCACCCCACCTATTGAAAACTATGTTAGTGTACCATTTGCAACTTCTAGTCAAACACAATACAGCTGCAGATTGCGGAGGAGAGGTGCTGTGAGAAACACCCTGAAGTACTCAGCCGAACTGTCTAGCAGACGAAAAAAATTGCCAAATTCACTGAAAGTGATAAAAAACAAAAAAAACACCAAAAATCTTAAGGTTGAAAAACAGAATTACATCTATACATCTGCAATACTTAATCAATAAATGAAAAGCCATGTGATGCAGACCCCGACCCTCGAGTCAAGATCTGCTCAGGATCGTTCAAATATCCTTGAGCCGAGGTGGCTCCTTTGATTCCCTTTGGAACCTTCAACAATCCACAGGTCGTTTGGAAACTCCACCTATGCGAACAAGCACTAGGCGCGAGCTTCACCCTCACACGACCACAACTAGCCTTGGCACAAGTGCCTTTCGCAACTCGCAATTCACGAGTTCATGAGTCAAAGACCCTCGACTCTTCTTTTCCAACCTCCCGATACCTGAGATGACGATACGGGTATAGCTCCTTTCTTGCTAGCGCTTCTACCAGTGAGCATCGGCTACATCTAACAACTAGAACCTTTTGCAACTTCACGAGTTGAAGCATTGAACTTTGGCGCTCTCCCTTTACGAAACCCTGAGAGACAATGGTTGACTTCCTTTTCTCACTTCTCACAACTTGCAATCTTGCGAGTTGGAAGGTTGAACCTCCGGGCCCTTGTTTTACGAAACTCCAAGGCATGAAAGTCATAGAAGGTTTGACTCCTTCAGCGCTTCTCGGAACTCACAACCTCACGACTTGAATTGTTGAGCCTTTGTGCTAATTTCTTACGAGAATCTTAACCACAAGAAATCAAAAAGGTTTTGACTCCCTTTTCAAATGACACGTGTTGACCACCTATCACCACTTCTTCCTCTCTCCAGTGTCTTATCGTCACACCACCTGTCAGCTATGTGGTTCCCACCAAGCAGACGTTCCACGTGTTGCAAGAGCCCTCAATTCTCAGCCCTTCACAATCTCACTCGTTGAAAAGAACCTCTTTCAATGCCTGAGTCTCTGATACATGATAGATCTGCGGGGTCCTGATCCAATGGTTTTCCCATGCCTTGGATCCAATGGTTTGGATCTCTTCATCTGCTTCTCGCGACTCCAAGAGTTTGGTCTTCCACCTCCAAACTCATGAACCCCGAGTTCGTTAAATGATCCGATGGCCCAAACTAACCACGATCGATGGTCCTCATTGATCCTTGACACCAACGAAATGGGTTCATCCTGCCCTTGTCCACCCTGCAACTCCTTTGGATCCTACGGTCCTCACAACTTTGTGAATTATACACTAAGAATTTTGACTGTTTGATTTCTTCCTCTATGACTTCTGTGAGATGAACTGGTGTTCTCCCTTCTGATCTTTACTTCTACTGGATGACTTCGACCCTCATCTCCCATTGAAGTATTTCGATTTTTTCCTTCCTTTGAGGTATTCAAAGGTGTTATCCCTCCTGAGATTTCACTTCCAAACTCAAGGCTCCCAAAAGGGTTTCTTGCTTGCACTCCTTGCGGAAAACCTTCAAATAACTTCTAGTTATTTGATTTCTCGACCCTATGCACTCTTTGCAATAGTGATCCTTCAATCGTTTCCTTAGGTAATACTTCCAAGGCTTCGAATAGCCTGTGCACACCTTGCACGACTTCTGTGCTTCACCTGCACTTCTGCTGAAATGAGAACAACGGTATCCTTCCTGAGCTTTTTGAGATAAAACTCAGAACCCTTGTCAACACACACCTTGTGGACATTTCACTGCACTCCTTGCAGGAAATTCTCTCACTCAAGAAGAGAAACAGTTGAAACTAATTCTCTCTCTCTCTCAGACTTCAAACATTCAACATGAAATCATACATTCAGCATAGTATTAAAGCAAATGCATAACAGAGAGAGTAAAACAACTATAGGCATACCATTCACCATGTATAAACAAAAAACATCATAACACCATGAAATCTGATTCAAAGCTTCTTATATTAATTCAGGCTTCTGTACATGGGTCTCTCTCTACAACTCTCTATTTTTTTTTTCTTTTTTTCTAATGTTCTAATTGAATCTCATAATACAAAGACGAGGGTGTCTATATCTGTTTTCCCTCCTACTCTTCTAAACTGTCTAATCTATAATTCAAATCTACCTACTTTCATTAACTAGGCTTAAATGCCTTTTACAATGATAGATGAGAGCAAATCACTCAAGATATGCTTACAACATGCAAGTATGTTTCCCTTAACTACTACATTAATATCTGCTTCTTAATCTTTCAAAAACATTTCAAAACATGAAAAATGTGTGTTGTGCTTTTTCCAGCTGGCTTCTGCTTTCACGCTCACTTGCTGCTGGCGATCCTCCTGCATCATACTCCCTCGCTTGAAAATTTTCATGAACTCATGTTCATGAACTCTTTCATGGTATTCCCATGCTTATGAATTTATGCTTCATCTTCCCAACTGGCATCTTCAACTGGATGTCCCTTCCACTTGACCAAGTATTCGAAATACTCTTTTCTCCTAGTCTTCCTGCTGACTCTCTTGTCAATTATGCTTTCCATCGGTGCCTTTTCATCTACAGACATTTGTTTGGTCCACTAAACCTCTATTTGTTCACCCTCTGCTCCTGCTTCTTCATCACTGTAAGGATACAAATCCACAACATTGAATATCGGTGAAATTCTGATCCCATTGGGTAATTCAATCTCATATGCGTTTACCCCAAATTTCCTTATGATCTTGCATGGTCCAATATTTTTCATGTTTAGTTTATTATATGTTCCCCTTGGGAATCTTTCCTTCCTCAGATGTGTAAGAATCAAATCACCAACTTTAAATCAAATTTCTCTCCTGTGTTGATCTGCTTTGCGCTTATATTCTTGACTTGAACTCTGCAATCGCTCCTTGACTCGGCTATGAAGCTCCTTCATTGCTTCTGCAAAGTCCTCTGCACTAGCACTTCTGGATTCAGTTTGTTCCACATCTGTTAATTCAGAAACTCCCCTTGGTTTCATTCCATATACAATTTGGAATGGACTCTGCCTTGTGCTTCTGTTGAGTGAATGATTGTAAGAAAATTCCGCCTGTCGCAAAATGTGATCCCACTAACTATGGTGTTCATTCACTAAGCTCCTCAACAAGTCTCCCAAGCTTTTGTTCATGACTTTTGTCTACCCATCCGTTTGAGGATGATATGTTGAGCTAAAACCCAAACTTGTCCCTAGTGTTTTTCACAAAGTTCTCAAGAAATGTCCAATGAACTTGGTATCCCGATAAAACATGATACTCCTTGGCAAGCCGTGAAGTCTGATGACTTTCTTGAAAAATAGGTTCGCAATATGAGTTGCATCACTGGTTTTGTAGCATGGTATGAAATGTGTTGTCTTGGAAAATCTGCTCACTACAACAAAGATTGAATCATAGCCTCTCTGTGTTCTTGGCAGTCCCAATATGAAATCCATGCTCACTACATCCCACGACCTTTCTGGTATGGGTAATGGTTGATATAACCCTGTGTTCTACCTTTTCCCTTTTATGTGCTGACAAATCCTGCATCTGTCCACAAATTTCTTAACATCTGTTCTCATCCCTGGGAAATAATATGAGCGATTCAACTTTGAGAATGTTTTGTCATGACCGAAGTGTCCGACCAATCCTCCACTGTGTTTTTCCTTCAGCAGATTCTCCCTCATGGAGCATTTTGGAATACATAGCTGATTTCCCCTGAATAACAATCCATATTGGATCATATATTCGGTCCATTGGCTTCTGTCCCTGAAAATTGGATTCTCAGATGCCTCATACGCTTCCTCAAAATCTGGGTCATCCGTATACATTTCTTTGAGGTTATCAAAACCCAAAGTCTTGACTCTGAATTCCTTCATAACCAAACATTTCCTGCTCAAATCATCAACAACTTTGTTAGCAGTTCCAGAAATATGCTTAATTACAAAAGTAAAATTCTGCATGAATTCAACCCATTTAGCATGTTTTTGGTTCAACTTCCCCTGTTGCGTCACGAATTGTAAAGCATGATTGTCACTGTACAAGACAAATTCTTTGGGAACCAAATAGTGTCTCCATTTCTTCAGCACTTGTATGACTACATAAAATTCTTTGTCATATTTTGAGTATTTAATCTTTGCTTCATTCATTTTTTCAGTGAAATATGTGACTGGCCTATCATCTTGGCTTAATACCGCTCCAATTGCAAATCCACTCGCGTCACACTTGACCTGGAATGTCTTGCTAAAATTCGAAAAAAACAGAATTGGTTGTTCCATGATCTTCTTCTTCAGCAGGTTGAAGCTCTTCTCTGCTTCCTCTGTCTAGTGAAAAGACTTGTGTCTTTTCCTCACCATATCCATCATTGGTGCGCTAATCCCACTAAAATTTCGGATGAATTTTCTGTAGAAACTAGCCAAACCATGGAAGCTTCATACTTCAAACACATTTTTCGGCGATGGCCAATTCTTAATTGCATCCACCTTTTCCAAGTCCATTTTTAGCTCATTCACAGAGATAACAAAATCCAAATAAATGAGTTTTGTCCTCATAAATGATGATTTCTTCACATTAATCAACAATTTCTCTTGCTGTAATCTTCTCATTACTATAGCTAAATGCTTTAAATTCTTTTCTTCTGTCTCACTAAAAATTAATATATCGTCAAGATATACAATGACGAATTTCCTAATGAAATCCTTCAGGACTTCATTCATCAACCTCATGAAAGTACTGGGTGCATTCGTTAAGCCAAATGGCATGATAAGCCATTCATACATCCCTTCAGTCATCTTGAATGTTGTCTTCCATTCGTCACCTTCCCTCATACGAATCTGATGATACCTGCTTTTCAAATCAACTTTTGAAAAAAACTTTGCTCCACTCAAGAAATCCATCAAATCATCCATCCTTGGTAATGGGAATCTGTATCTGATGGTAATCTTATTGATTTCCCTTGAGTCTATACACATTCTCCAACCTCCATATTTCTTTGGGCTGAGCACTGTTGGAACAACGCATGGACTTAATCTCTCTCTAACCAATTCTTTGTCCATTAAGTCTTGGACCTATCTCTTGACTTCCTCATTCTATTGCCGCATCAACCTGTACGGGGATTTGTTTTTTAAACTGGCTCCAGGTATAAGATAGATGTGATGGCTTATACTTCTGATAGGTGGCAACGAACAAGGTAGTTCGTCCACTACTATATCAACAAACTCTCCCAACAATTCCTGGATTTCCTCTGGTAAATCATCCACTCTTGTACTGGTCAAAACAATTCTAGGCTTCCTTACCACAATAAATTGTGTGTCTTCCTTCTTCTTAACCTCCATAAGAAGTTCCTTCCCACTCATGAGAAGTATAGTGTTGCTCACCTCTGGATTCACTTCTTTATCCTTAATCGACAACAACATGTGCGTCCTCCCATTCTTCTCCAGGGTGTATGTGTTCTTCCTCCCATCATGAATCACGTTCTTGTCATATTTCCATGGTATACCCAACAATAGATGACAAACATCCATGGGAATGACATCACATAATATTTCATATTTATATCCTCCTATTTTAAACTCAACTAAACATTGTTTAGTGGCATTTACCTGATGTTCTTTTTGTAGCCACAAAACTTTGTATGGGCTTGGATGTACGATAGTCTCCAGCTCCAAATTTTCTACCATCTCTATAGATACGAGATTCTCTGTGCTACCACTATCCACTATGACTTTGCATACCCTATCTTTTGTTTTGCAAGCACTCTGAAATAGACTGTTTCTTTGGGCTGGGTTCTCTGCCTCTTTCTTTGGCTTCAAGAGAACTTTCGTCGTCATTAAGGATCTTCCACCCTCATCATCTTCTGCCTCAACATTCTGTCTTTGAGCTTCGACAATGTGAGTTTCACCAACTTATTTCTTCTTATATGGACACTCATAGGATTTATGTCCGATCTTTCCACAGACAAAGCATTTTACTTCATCGCCTCTACCTCTTCCTCTTCCTCTAGCTCAAGGAAAAGTATTTCTATCTGCGTACTATCTTCCCTGTGAGCTTCCTCCTCTCTCATGTTGAGTTTGAGGTTTCTTCCCTTCTTCTTTAGATTTCTGAGTTCTGTCTTGGGAAATTTTTTTACCTCTAGCTTGACTTCTGCCATGGCCTCTTTGACCTTGCTTCTGGCTCAACTTCTCTTAAGATTTCAAAGCCATCTGATAAGAGTCTTCCACAGTTCGAAGGGTCATCATGCTCATCTCATCTTGAATGTCATATCGCATACCATTCATGTACCTGGAAACTTTTTCATCATCGCTTTCCTGATGACCTGCTCTGAAGTTTATCTTGTAGAACTCTTCAGTATATTCCTTCACTAACATCAACTTCTATCTCAAATTCTGCATCCTCCGAAACAGAGTGATTTGATAATCCTTGGGTATGAATTTGGCTTTCATCTTTGCAACCACCCTATCCCAGCTTTTAATTTTCTGCTTGCCTTTGTAGCGTTTGTCAGCCTACAGTTCATCCCACCATAGTGTTGCATGCCTTTTAAGTCTAGTAATGGCATGTTTGACCTTCTTGTCTTCCTCGACATCCTCATAGTCGAAGTATTTATCTAGAGCTCTAATCCAGTCTAGAAGCTCTTCAACATCCAGGTTTCCCTCATACACTGGAATGTCAATTTTTTCTCTGGCACCTATCATTGCAACAACCCTAAATAGGCGTTCATTTGCAGCATCTTCGACCGTGACTTCTTCTCCTTCATGTCCAACTTCATTTACACTTTCAGCTTCACTGATATCCCCAGTGTCAATTGTGCGCCTCTATGCTATCTCCATGGCATCAAGCCTAACACGTAATTCACGCATTTCTCTTTCCACTACTGGATCAGGCATTGGCCTATCTCTTCTTCTCGGTGACATGGATATAAAATGTTCCTCTTTTCTCCGCTACAGAAATCAAAGAACTTTTTCTATGCTTTGATACCACACTTGATGTGTATCAGAGTACTCTTTCTCGTCTCGCTTCCTCTACCTGAAATATACAAACAGAGTCAAGATCTGATACCACACTTGATGTGTATCAGAGTACTCTTTCTCCTCTCGCTTCCTTTGCCTGAAATATACAAACAGAGTCAAACTCTGATACCACACTTGATGTGTATCAGAGTACTCTTTCTCCTCTTGCTTCGTCTGCCCGAAATATACAAACAGAGTCAAGGTCTGATACCACACTTGATGTGTATCAGAGTACTCTTTCTCCTCTCACTTCCTCTACCTGAAATATACAAACAGAGTCAACCTCTGATACCACACTTGATGCAGACCCCAACCCTCAGGTCAAGATCCGCTCAGGATCATTCAAATCTCCTTGAGCCGAAGTGGATCCTTTGATTCCCTTTGGAACCTTCAACAATCCAAAGGTCCTTTGAAAAATCCACTTGTGTGAACAAGCACTAGGTGAAAGCTTCACCCTCACACGACCACAACTAGCCTTGGAACAAGCACCTTTCACAAGTTGCAATTCATGAGTTCGTGAGTCGAAGACCCTCGACTCTTCTTTTCCAACCTTTTGATACCCTTGATGACAATACGGGTATAGCCCCTTTCTCGCTAGTGATTCTACCAGCAACCACCGGCTGTGGCTAACAACTAGCACCTCTCGCAATTTCGTTGCTTCGTGAGTTGAAGGATTGAACTTTAGCACTCTCCCTTTGTGAAACCCTGAGAGGTGATGGTTGATTTCCTTTTCACACTTCTCGCAACTCGCAATCTCGTGAGTTGGAAGGTTGAACCTCCGGGCCCTTCTTTTACAAAACTCCGAGGCGTGAAAGTCAGAGAAGGTTTGACTCCTTCAGCACTTCTTGGAACTTGCAACCTCACGACTTGAATTGTTGAGCCTTTGTGCTCCTTTCTTACGAGAATCCAAAGCACAAGAAATCAATAGGGTGTTGACTCCCTTTTAAAATGACATGTGTCCACCACCTGTCAACTACGCAGTTCCCACCAAGAGGACATGCCATGTGTTGCACGAGCCCTCGGTTCTCGGCCCTTCACGATCTCGCTCGTTGAAAAGAACCTCTTTCAACCCCCAAGTCTCTGATATGCGGTAGCTCTGCGGGGTCCTGATCCAACGGTTTTCCCATGCCTTCGATCCAATGGTTTGGATCTCTTCCTCCGCTTCTTGCAACTCAGGACCTCGCGACTCCAAGAGTTTGGTCTTCCACCTCCAAAGTCACGAACCCCTATTTCGTGAAATGATCCGACGGCCCAAAATGACCACGATTGATGGTCCTTGTTGATCCTTGAAACTAACGAAATGGGTTCGTCCTGCCCTTATCCACCCTGCAACTCCTATGGATCCTACGGTCCTCACAACTTTGTGAATTCTCCACTGAAAATTTTGACCGTTCGATTTCTTCCTCTATGGATTCTGCGAGATGAATTGGTGTTCTCCCTTCTGATCTTTACTTCTATTGGATGACTTCAACCCTCATCTCCCCTTGAAGTATTTCAATTTTTTCCTTCCTTTGAGGTATTCAAAGGTTTTATCCCTTCTAAGCTTTCACTTCCTAACTCAAGGCTCCCAAAAGGGTTTCCTGCTCGCACTCCTTGCGGCAAACCTTCAAATAACTTCTAGTTATTTGATTTCTCGACCCTGTGCACTCTTTGCAATAGTGATCCTTCAATCTTTTCCTTAGGTAATACTTCTAAGGCTTCGAATAGCCTGTGCACACCTTGCATGGCTTCTGTGCTTCACCTGCACTTTTGCTGAAATGAGAACAACGATATCCTTCCTTAGATTTCTGAGATACAACTAAGAACCCTTGTCAATGGACACCTTGCGGACGTTTCACTGCACTCCTTGCAGGAACTTCTTTCACTCAAGAAGAAAAACAATTGAAACTCATTCTCTCTCTCTCTCAAACTTCAAACATTCAACATGAAATCATACATTCAACATAGTATTAAAGAAAATGCATAACAAAGAGAGTAAAACAATTATAGGCATACCATTCACCATGCATAAATAGAAAACATCATAACACCATGAAATCTGATTCAAAGCTTCTTATATTAATTCAAGCTCCTATACATGGGTCTCTCTCTATAACTCTCTGTTTTTTTTTCTTTCCTACTAATGTTCTAATTGAATCTCATAATACAAAGATGAGGGTGTCTATATCCGTTTTCCATCCTACTCTTCTAAACTATCTAATCTATAATTCAAATATACCTACTTTCATTAACTGGGCTTAAATTCCTTTTACAATGACAGATGAGAGCAAATCGCTCAAGATTTGTTTACAACATGCAAGTATGTTTCCCTTAACTACTACATTAACATCCGCTTCTTAATCTTTCAAAAACATTTCAAAACATGGAAAATGTGTGCTGCACTTTTTCCAGCTGGCTTCTTCTTTCACGCTCGCTTGCTGTTGGCGATGCTCCTGCATCACCATGCGTATATAATAGTCGGCGGGAATATAACCCCTGACCTTCTATATATAGAACAACAACTAAATCATTACGCACAAAGAACCCAATATGAGACCAAGCACCATGAAGGAGGAGCATGCAATGGTGCACTATACATCACATGGAGGAGGAGCCAAAGCCGCAGAGTAAGAACCGAGAAAAGTCACATGGAGGAGGATCCCAAGGGGCAATATTCTTTTGCATTACGTGTATGAATACAAACCACAAACCCCTGGTATGACTATTCTCACATAAGATTTCCATAATGGATAGGCTCTCATACTCCCTACCATTAAATGACAATTAAACCATATCTAGAAATCCGATAGGTTATCTATACACCTACAGTACTTAACCACTAAATGGAACTACTGCCAGTGAATGAAAATACTTAGAATCAAACCCATTGTATGACTTTATGCTTTCTATCATGGATGGGATCTCAAATTTAGGTGTATTCAAAATGGACGTGAAAGTTTTCAAAACTGATATCCAGTTGCACAACACCTGGCCAATCACAAGGGGTTGGGGTTCGACTCTGTTTCATTCTGAAACCCGAAGAAGGATAAAAAAGCGTTCGGATCTAGCCGGCGGAGGGAGAATATTATTGTATTTAGGTGTAACAGAGTGCATGAATGGAATACAAAAATAAAAACTATTGAACCAAAGGACAATCTCTAATTATTGGACTTTAAGGCCACAAGTTGTCAAGTCAAGAACCCGAGAGATACACCAAAGATCAAAGAACCAACTACTAAGTTTGCACACAAAGCCTAATGCACAAGGCAGTGAGTACCAAGCTCAAGTCACAAGGAGAAGCCAAAAGAGAGCACTATGCATCCAAAAGAGAGCACTACGCTTCCAGAAGAAAAACTAAACCAGAAAACCAGAAAAATTATTGGAATCTAGAAATAAAACTAAACCGTGCCCTTATTTAACAGAGGAAAAACATGCGGATGTAGAGGACCTAAAACATATTTGGGACTACTATTAAAAAAAAAAATGCATATGAAATAAATGGATAGAACTGTACATTTCAGAGAAGTTGAGAACTTACTGAGAGGGGCAAACATACAGTCCTAACAACAACACGTAGTCCATGGGCCAAGCACCCGAGAGGTATACCAAGTCGCATGCCAACACAATACAAAAGTTTACTATGCACTCACAGTTCTTCCAAATATACAACCTAGCCACACTGTATGCCACAGTATTGACAACAACCCCAAGTGTGAGCCACGGGGAGGGAGCCCACGAGGGGCATGCTGAGGCACGCTTTGCAAAGTATTTTTATTTGTTGAAGGCACCAGGCACAGCGTAACAACTCATAGGCCCAACCCGAAAAATTTTAAAAATGGGTGCAAGCTCATGGGTTTTGAACCTATGACCTGTAGCCACACAACTCACCACAATGCATAAAGCGCATAGCCCGTAAAACATAATATTAAAAGGATAATCTACAAGAAATAAGAACAGTATGTCGAGCACCCATATCTTGTGACTTTTGCGCTAGAAAAAAAAAAAGGCCAAGGCCATGGAAACTCGTACCGAGCACTAAGCCACCAGGAAGAAGCCACAGAGGAGTAGAGGGAATGCGCCACTGTATACGATGTTCCCTCCAGACCTTGAAACCATGGACACAGGGTCGACCGAGTAGGGAAATGGCCATGGTCACCGACCTCATCCTTCACCCTGAGCATTTAGAAAAAAAAAACGAAATGTAAAGGGGAGAGAGGGTAGAGTTTGAAGAGATAAAAAGGGATGAGATTAGGGTTAAGGGATGAGCACCAGGGTTGGGGGTATGTGGGCCTCATGTGAGGATCCACTGCCCAACCTTAGATATTTTTTTTAATTATTATTTTTTTTAATTTTATTTTTATGTTATTTGTTTTGTTTTGTTTTAATTACTTTGAATTATTAAAATTGTAGTATAATTACTTGTTTTAATTGTATTTTAAATTTTAGAAGGATTAATTCAAAATTTTAAAATATTTTTTTATTATTTATTAAAAATAAAATAAAAAAATTAAACTTTATTACAAGCATTAATAATATTGATTAATGGATTAAATGACTAGAAGTTAGTTAATTAAACGATTAAAGGAATAATAAGAGTGATTAATTAATTAAATGACTAATTAATTAAAAATTGTAATTAACATAACATATGATTCGAATAAAATTTATTTTGGATTAGATTAAATTTTGTTCGAACGGATGGGTTTTGAACCCACGGCCACTCACCATTGGAAAACAACCAAACACCAACGCACCACACATGAGTCGTTACACAATAAATTCATATATATAAATAGATTAATGATTAATAGTCATAAAGTACTATCTTGAAGTATAATCTCCAATTATCCATGTTAACCAAGCACTGAGTTCCATGCCCTCAACCATCGAGCCAAGCACCAAGTCCTTCCATTCCATTCCACCAGTCAAAGCCATGCACCAAGTCTGCAAGGGAGCATTTTGTGCACAACGTATTAAAATTATAAAATTTTGATGTTAATAATGGGTTTGAAACCTATTATTATTAATCAAATACATATATCCCCTTGATTAATGAATGTAATAGTATAACTTTATAATTTATAGGTTAAAAGTCCTTGTAGAGTAGCGGGAGTTTGATGCATGTTATGGAAAATAGTCAGGATAGAATAGGGGTATAATAGAAAGCACCATATAAGGGATCTGATGCATTGTGGCGAGTGTGGTACAGTGCTAGCATAAATACTAGGCAAGAGGGTCAATAGTTTTCTTAGGAGAGGACATCAAGCTTAGACACTTTAACCCTAACCTAGCCACCTCCCCTAAAGAAAGTAATGTCTGTTTACAGACAAGTAAAAAAAAACTTATGCCTAACCCTGTTTTCTAGTTTAAGTTGCGCTGTGAAATGTCCTTGAACTCACCCTGACAACTTTGGTTGATGTAGGTTAAATCATACAGGATGGTTAGGACTTGAGGAAATCGAGGCAGAGGGGCATCGTCGCAGGGACCGCCAGTGCCGCCACCACCATCGCCTGAACTAGCTCTCATACTGCACTCTTTGGAGGCCATAAATGAGACTTTAAAAGAGCGTCAACCAGCAGGGACTGAAGGGGAGTCCCCACCATATGGAATGGGTAATCTAGAAGCGTTGAGGGATTCAGGGGGTGGACCTCCACCCAAAGACATCACTAGAGAATTGCAGAAGATCAGACTTCCAGATTTTTCTGGGGGTCATGCCAGTGAACGTGCCGAGGCATGGTTGGAAGGCATGACAAGGTGGTTTGCCTTAAGGGACTATGCATCCACTTCAAAGGCAAAGATAGCAATTTTTCAGTTGAGAGACAGTGCCTTGAATGGGTGGGGCAAGCTGGAAAGGCAACTGCATCTTACCCAAGACACCGTGTCTTGGGAACTTTTCGAGGAGAATTTCTGAAGGAAATATCTGCTAGCTTACTATGAGGAACAACATGTAGGATCGTTTCATGCCTTAGTATAGGGAAACAGAACCACATAAGAATATGAGATTAGGTTTATGGAATTGGTCAAATATGTTTCATATATGTATAATGACCAACGACAGGCAGAACGCTTTGTCTATGGGTTAAACCCTAAGATAAGGGCTATGGTGCGGATGTGGAAACCGTCTTCAATAGTCGAAGCTGTGGAAAATGCACGTTATGCGGAGGAACACATGAACTTAACCGGAGGTATGAGACTGACCTTTCCACATCGTCCTAGACTCGTGGGGAAGGCCCCTAGGACATTTCCCAGGGGAGGGGGCTCAAGGCCACCTCCATATGGTAACAGAGTCGCACCAAGGACAGTAGCCACAAGGATTTCAATGGCAGCGAGTGCAGCATCTTGTTCATCACCAACGATGCAGGCAGGTCCACGACCATCTCAGGGAGCAACTAGTAGGGGTAGGGGTTCTAGGGGAAGGAACTCATTTAAGAGACAGTCACATAACAGTGCGCAGGTTCAATCCCGTGTTACCTGTTGGGGGTGTAGAGGACTCCATTACCAGTGTGATTTCCTAGAGTTACAATCAGGATTTGTGCATAAAGAAGGAAAGGCCCCAATGGGAAGAGCAAGTAGCAGCCACCAAATTTACGCAGCAGTTAATAATTGCCAAGCCGAACATCAATCCATGGTGGTGGATTCATCAGGTATGCTAAATCATATCAATGTAAAGATTTTTTTTGATTTTGGTGCGACAGATAGTTTCATTTCACCATCTGCATTAAAAAAGAGTGGGTTGGCAGCCTACGAGCATGATGACTTTAAACAAGTCGAGATGGCTTCGGGGGGAAAACAAGTGGTAGGACCTAGTGTAGATAATTGTATAGTAGACCTAGGAGTGTGTACTACCAGGTTGAAGGTATATGTCATTGATCTTGGGCCGTATGACCTAATCATTGGAATGGATTGATTAGAAGCTCATCGATCTTTGGTAGATTGTTTCGCAAAAAGGGTGCTTTGTGTCGACGATGAAGGAAGACCAGTAGAGATCTAGCGTGTACGTAGAAAGGTGTCATTACGCTTTATCTCAACTATGAAGGTTAAGTGATGCTTGAGGCAAGGGGGTCGACTATATGTAGTGGAAGCAGTGGATGAAAGGAAGGGACCCTCCTTGGATCAGTACCCAATATTGTCATAATTTAAGGATGTTTTTTCGAACGAGTTACCAGGGTTACCTCCTGAGAGGGAGCTTGATTTTACTATTGAGATGAAACCTGGTGCAAAACCAATTTCCAAGATTTCATATTGGATGACAGTGCCAAAACTTTGTGAGTTGAAAATGCAGTTGAAACAGTTACTGGAATTAGGGCTAATAAGGCCTAGTGTCTCACCTTGGGGTGCACCAGTAATTTTTGTAAAGAAGAAGGATGGTTCCTTACGATTGTGTATAGACTATAGGGACTTGAACCATGCTACAGTGAAAAATAGGTACCCAATGCCTCGAATAGATGACCTCTTCGATCAGATGAAAGGAGCAGTAGTATTCTCAAAGATCGATTTGTGATCAGGGTATCACCAGTTAAGGATTAAGGAAGGCGATATCCCAAAAATTGCCTTTCAAACTTGGTTTAGACATTACGAGTTTGTCGTAGTACCTTTCAGATTGACCAATGCGCCAGCAGTATTCATGAGCCTCATGAATGGAGTATTCTGAAAGTACTTAGACCATTTTGTACAAGTCTTTCTAGATGACATCCTCATCTATTCCAAGAACGAAAGAGAACATGAGGAACACTTACGAGTGGTGTTATCCTTCCTTAGAGAGAACAAATTGTATGAGAATTTGTCGAAGTGTTCCTTCTTCCAGAGTGAGAACCACTATTTAGGTCATATCATTTTCGGTGAAGGAATCTCTGTGGACCCAGAAAAGGTAAAGGCCATTATGGAGTGGCCAGTGCTGAAAAATTCCCATGAGGTGAGAAGCTTCATGGGGCTAGCAGGTTATTATCAGAGATTTGTGGAAGGATTCTCTAAAATAGCGAAACCCATCACCACTTTGCAGTGCAAGGGGGTCAGGTATGAATGGACAGAAGAATGTGATAGTGCATTCATTGAGCTTAAGAGGTTACTAACTAGTGCGCCAATTCTACGAGTGTCGGATATCGAAAAGGACTTCACAGTCTGCACAGATGCCTCAAAGCAAGGGTTGGGGGGTGTGCTAATGCAGGATGGAGGAGTGATAGCTTATGTGTTAAGGAAGTTGAAGAAACATGAAGAGCATTACGCTACTCATGATTTAGAGTTGGTAGCTGTAATGCTAGCTTTGAAACTTTGGAAGCACTATCTTGTGGGGAAAAACTTTGAGCTCAAAATAGACCACCAATGTTTAAAACATCTCTTCACTCAAAGGGATCTGAATGCCAGACAAAGGCGATGGCGTGAGTTTATGAGTGAGTACAATTTTGGTATTTCATACATCAAGGGAAAGGAAAATGGTGTCGTAGATGCCTTGAGTAGGAGACCACATGTCTTCTCCTTGGTACCCTTAAAGGTCAATCTGAGGGAACGTGTGTTGATGCAACTCCAAGGAGACAATTGGTATTTAAAGGTTACTTCAAACCTCCAAAGTGGGAGGCAAGTAAATCCAAAGTATGAAGGATATAGTCTGGAAGTAGACAGGCTATTGAGATATCGGGGAAGGATGTACATCCCTGAAGATGGGGATATTCGAAGCATCATACTGAAGGAAGCCCATAGAGCACTTTATTGTGCGCATCTGGGTGTGAAGAAGATGTACGCGAACATGAAGAAGCTTTTCTTCTGGGTAGGCATGAAGCGTGATGTAGTCCATTTCATCGCCAAATGCCTAGAGTGTCAGCAAGTGAAAGCCTACCACCATCACCCATCAGGCCTCCTACAACCACATGATGTTCCTATGTCCAAGTGGGAAGTCATTTCTATGGATTTTGTTCTGGGGTTTCCGCTCACATCTCATAGACACAATGCCATTCTTTTGATAGTTGATAAGTTAATCAAGAGTGCTCATTTTATTTCAGTTAGAGACACTTACGATGTCACTGATGTGGCACGTGTGTTTGTAAGTGAGGTCATCCATTTGCACGGGATACCTAAGAAGATCATTTCAGATAGGGACTCCAGATTCACTTCTAGGTTTTGGACAAGTTTGCAGTCAGTGTTGGGGACTCAGTTGAACTTAAGCACAACTTATCATCCTGAAACAAATGGGAAAACTAAGAGGGTAAATCAAGTCATGGAAGACATGCTTAGGATGTATGTCATTGATAATCAAACCCATTGGGAGAGGTACCTACCTCTGGTAGAGTTCGCCTACAATAACAATTTTCATAGCTCCATCAGAATGCCACCATACAAAGCTCTGTATGGATGGCCATGCAGAACGTCGTTGAGTTGGGATAGATTAGAAGATCGAGTAATAGTTGGGCGGGAATTGATTCAAGAGATGGAGGAACAGGTGATTCATATCAGGCAGAGACTAAAGGAAGCATAGGATAGGGAGAAAAGTTATGCGGATGCACACAGGATCGACCGAAGTTATGAAGTGGGAGACCAGGTTTTCATTCGTATCAGGCCTAAAAAGAGTACCATACAGTTTAGGAAGGGGACAAAGTTGTCACCTCGATTTAGAGGACCGTTCAGAATCCAAAAGAAAATTGGACCTATTGCCTATCATCTCGTACTTCCACCCCACCTGCATAAAACTCATAATGTTTTTCATGTATCTGTTTTACGTCATTATGTTGTTGATGAATCACATAATCTAAATTGGAAGGAACTGCAGGTATCGGACGTGGGAACTCTCATGGTAGAACCATTACGCATATTGGACCGTAGTGTCTGACAACTCAGGAACCATCTGGTAGACCAAGTTAAGGTCCAATGGGACAAGTATAGTCCACGATCTGCTACTTGGGAAGATGTCGAGACACTACGACGAGACTATCCCTCACTTTTTTGACCACCTTGAGAATATGTTTCTCGAAGGTTGGGTGTATGTAACACCACCTTTTGACTTATACAACCAGGATTACCTAAGGCCTACGCACTTTTATTTTCTATTCACAAGTGAAACTATTAAATGATACACTTGAACTTTTAAGACGTATAAATTTTGTGAATGTTTAAATGTATTTGGATAATGATGGATATGATGAGATATATTATGATGTGATATATTGTGAGATTGTAATTTTCTGAGATTATGAATGAATTTAAGCTTTTAGTAGTTAAAACATAAGATGTTTCCTTGACCTCGTCTTGCAGGAGTTATAGTTCTTTCTTTTCATTAATCTTTCTGAGATTATGTATTATACAGTAGTTAAATGTATTTCTAAGGCTGCTTTCCTGTAACTTTTCAATATTTTAAGTAGAAATAAGTAGTTATATTGATTCTCAAATGGCTACTTTTGTTAGTGCTTGGGGATTGTATAGAAGATTGACCCGAGTTAAATTGTATAGAAGTTAAATGTAATAGCCTAGTTAAATTAAGAACCATGTATTTTATTTTTATTTTTATTAAAGTTTCTATGTTTTGTGTGCAGGTTAAGCGTGGCTGGAGTTTTTCTCAAAAGAATGTACAAATAAAAACTACCCCTTATTTAGTCCCTTGGTTCCAGCTTTCAACCAGGGCTCTGATACCAAATGTAGTGCCCATATATATATAAACATCGTTATCCTCATAAGCAATTTATTTTTTAACTAAGACAATATCTATTCAACATAATATTGATATTCATACTAGCGACTTCAGTAATTTAGATTCATCAAAGATTAACGACTTCATAGCAGAATAAAATAAATGCGTAATTTAACAGGTTACCTGGTTCTGTAGCTAATTTTTGTTGCCAGCTGCCTTGCTGCTGCTCTCCTGCTACCTGCTACACAGTCCAGTCCTGTTGCAAACACAAAAAAATAATTGCCCAAAACTATTGTCCACTCCGCCAACTAGGAAAAAGACCTAGCTCCAGGATATCTACGGATATCCTGGCCCTCCGTGCCCAAAACCTCTAGCAACCCGGTCCACTTTGTCAATGCCACTCACAAAATTCCTCCCTCTGTCCAATACTCAGAGCTCTCCCAAAATCCTTCTCCACTCTTGTCGAATGATTCCCCTCCCAACTCCTTTCCCCCCCTTATTCCTCCTTCACCGCCTTCCCTTCATTTACTCCCCCACCTAATATCTTATCCCATTATTAAATACCTTATCCCATTATTAATTATCTTATCCATTCATTAATATGTTTCCATTTTCGAGAACGTAACTTAAATTAGTAGTATATTTTATTATTCACCATTAATTTAATACTTTATTAATCAATGAATTAATTAATAATTAAATCAATCATTAACCATCATGAACAACTATTTAATAATAATCAATTAGAAATGTTATTTTAAGACATAAATACAGTTTAGCTAATCTCTTAGGATTATATTATTAAATTAATTATACTTAATAATCAAGGGTCATTATACAGAGGCATTCGGGAGAGAGGACTTTTGGAATTTTGGGAGAGGAAGCATTTTGGAATTTTGGGAGAGGAAGCATTATTGTGAGAGAAGGATTGTTTTTCTGTTTGGTATTTTTCTGGTTTGGTCTAGAGTTTGGGTGGACTGTTACAAGGGGTGCACCAGGTTGTTGGGAGTTTTGGGTTTGGGGGCCAGGAATCCTCACGGAATCCATGAGCTAGGGAGCCAGACAAGCTCTATTCCTAGCTGGCAGGGAGGAAGATTCAGTTTTGGGAAAAGTTCGGGCAGAGTAGTGGAGAGGACAACTAGACATTGGCGGATTAACATCAGATAGAGGTATGTAATTTCATGAATTTGTTGTGTTATGCGGTTGTTAATTAAATTTACTTTCATGCTATTGATAAATTTAATTTATGCTGAATAATCAATGATTATAAGTTAATGATGAAATTGTACAGCATATAATTTTCTTTATTCTTTATTTTAGTATGTGTTTTATAAGGCTCTGTGGGGTTAGAGACCTTACAAAAGAGGGACTTGTTAGACACCGAATTAAAACCTTTGTCTAGTCTATTAATGGCTCCTTGTAAGGGTACCTCTCGAGGGTTGTCGCTCGGCCACCGTGTCCAATAAAAAACATGCCACCTCCCTCCTGTCACATGGCAAGGTACAGTATTCGTAACTATCGCTATTACTCGGCTTAAAGAAGGGTTTCTAGAGTTATTGTTTCATTCTCCTTTGGCTCTGTGCCCTTTTGTGAAAACGATCTAGTGCTAACCCCTGTGATATTCAACTCAGTGATCATGGCCCGAATCTTGTAGTTGGGCTCGACTTGGGTAGATAGAAATGAATAAGGGAGAATTCCAGTTGGATGATACCTTGTGCAAGGTAAACCAGTCTCTATCATTTGATTTTTGAGTTCTCGGTGATTCGTAGTGTGCACCTATCCTCATCTATTTCTCCTTGCTTTATTGGTTCTGACATTCTTGGTTCTGCATTAGAGTCTTAAAGGTTTTGTTGAGCATCCTTTAATGTTTGGGGTTTGTCATCCCTCCATTTTATTCCTGGTATAGGGTCTCAATCCTTAAACCCTGCAATGAAACTTGCACCTCTACATGAAAAATTCTTAGGAAGCTCTGGTTTGTGTTAACAACCCAACATGAAACGGAAAGCCGAAATCACGAGAGTTTAGTTTTATAAAAAGATTAGTCGAACTTACTGTAATTTCCATGTCTTGTACTATGTTATTTCCCTTTGGTTCTACTCAGTAGAGGTTATGTTCCTAGCTGCATTATTTCCATGAATCTAAAGGTTTTATACATTCCTGACTAGTTCTTTCTGATTGAAAGTCATCTTTTGTATTAAGGAAGTGAATTCATTATGTTCAAAAAGTGTATTTCTTGCAATATGAATGTTAAAATTTTCGTTCCTTTTGAGTGTTTACAAAAGTGGTTTTTGTAGGTGAACATAGCTCTGCAACTCTATCCAAAATTCCTAACTATTGATCCCTGATCCTAAGAATATACATCTCGAACCTCATTATGATTCAAATCAATTCATGACTGCATTAATATTACTGTTTTATTAATGGAAGAGTTTTTTGGGTTCGTAAAGACTTAATGTGAGAAATCGTTACACCCTCATATCATAAGATGTATAGTCTCAAACCTTTCCAGTGGTTTGTTGTGAGACTTCTTTGTTACTGTGCCAAGTTTTGTAACAGGTTCGTTACTCTAAGTCTAAATGCATTACTCATACTTTGTACAGGGATCGTAATAGTCATACGATGCCACTGTGTAAATAATTCAAAATCCAACTTGATTCAAGTAATTACTTATAAGTTCTCAGTTTTTGTTCTTCTGTGTTTGAAAACTTGTCTATTACATTTCCTTTAGCATAAATAAAATATCAAAAGTGATATCAAAAGGGCGATAAACGCCCCTGTGTGACAGGCATGGTATTGTGTGAATTATTTGAGTTATCAAAAGTATTAAATATTTAGCACTGTTTCTTTCTTATTACATTCCAGAATATTTGGTTAAGGTTTTCGGTTACTGAACTAATGGTGGGACCCCCTTGTTTACTTGCGAGGGTACCCATCAGGCTTTTTTGGGCCCACTCCTCCCCTTCGAGTCTGTGGATAGTTTGTTCAGTGACACCAATGGGAAAAGACACTTCTGCCAAATCTCAAGCTAAGTAATATCCACGCGTTAAATATTCAATGTTCAATTTCATTGAATTTTTCCTTAACACTGTTTACAAAGTTTTGATTTACCTTCAATACTTAAATTTGTTGATTCTTCGACACACTTGGTTACTAATTATTGTTTACCCCCTTGCAAGTCTTAATCATTCTGAGATAAAGGGTCCATGAGATTGTCATACTCAAAAGGTATTTGATTTCCAAAATCTCAGCGTTTTGATTAAATTTCTCAGGTTCTGTTTATTTAGTGATACAGGATTCCGCCCTAGGGTACTCTATTATGTTCACCTTTAGACTGGGGTTCCATATATAATATGGTTACTTGTATTTCAATTCCTCCATGGAATGAGCAGATTTGAACAGGGAAAAAACCCTGAAATGAATATGATTTATGATTTAAACAGTTATGTTAGCGTATTATATATACTGAAAGTTTTCTTCTGGGTTTTCTGTAATCTAAAGGACTGCAATCTTCTATGTCTTTGATGTAGACTGCTTAATGGAAAATACTTGAATTCTCTTGTAACTCAAGAAGTTGATACAACTCCTTCTCTGTGTGAATACGTTAGATATTTTTATACAGTTCTATGTAACTAAATATGTAGCAATATCTGTATATTTTTATATATTTATATATTGTCTTTGTTTTCCAGAATTTTGTTTTGGTTTTACAACAGGCCAATATTCCTTAAGTTAAATGCCTATATTTACATATATATATAATCATACACATACATTTCCTGTAGATCTGTACTTCAGGTTATTTGACTGGTAACAATCTGTAATGAATATTTATGCATGCTTATACTGAAATCTACATTCATACTTATACCCAAAATATTTCTAATATCAACAACAGATCGAACTGATAATTTCTTCCCTATTGTAGTTCAAAGAGTACATCACATGAATAATAAATTTCCACACATTCATCAATAGCTAACACACCCAATAGCTTCTTTAGCTTTACTCAATGAATAAAATAAAATTGTAAAGGCTTATTCTCCAATTCATTTCATTCTACCAGCTATTAACCAATAAAAAAATTCAACAGGGAATAATTAGATGTGCTGGGACAAACAAATGGAACAACCAAGTTCCACCCAACCATAGAACATAAAAACTAATCTACTTGCTCTATTCACCCCCTAGCCTGACCATGAGTCCATAAGGGCAAACTCCAATGCTCATCTTTCGCTATAGTCCTCTTTCAGATCAAAAAAATCCCCTTTCCTCACATTCATAATAGTTATCATAACAACAAGTGATATCCTTTCTCTAGCATACTAAACAGCGTCCTGCCTCCTCCCATATGTTGCATATGCAAAAGCATCTAGTGCCTATGTCTTTTTCCCCCTTTGGGAATTTTCGCATCTTTACAAATCCCAGATTTTCAGGGGATGGAAGTGGCCAAATTCCTCATTTTCCACTTGTAAAATTAAGCCTTGAGGTAGTTCAAGCATGTTCCCAACTCATGGAGTCATGGTTATCTGATTTCAACTTGGTTGTTTCATTTGTCCTTCAACAATTAATATAAAAAATATTAGTCTCTTACAAGTGGCATAGTCAAAGAGTTCGTTGGGAAAATCAAATATTTTCCCAATAGTCAAAATAATTAATTACAATTAATCAAATTCCAAATTCGAAATTGCCATAAATGGCAATAATTTTCCAAATTCAAATTTGCCAAAAATGGAAATAAATTCCTAAGTGCATATAGACTTTAATAATTAATTATTTTTTTTGGGTATATTACACCCCAATCAAATAATTGTCATGAAGGTGAAAAATTAGAAACACATGCATACAATTCTATAACCATAAAGGTCTAAGTCATGTTTACATACATTCACAACTCATTCGTTCATGACATGTAATATAAGAAAGAGTAACAAAACTATAAGACTAACATAGATTGCATAAGAATAGTGTATAAACAAACATGTCCTTATATCCCATGTGAATATCATACATTTCGCTTGAAATAGTTTGTATCAAAACAACAACAACAACACACGCAAGTTCTTTTCTCTGTCAAAATTTGGACTTGGGGGCTTCTCCGTATTAATAGTTTCAAAAATAGTACATGAAAACTTCAAGGAATGGCTTCTCAATTTTGGCTAACATTGTATTCCCAAAACAGATCATAAATATATAATGTTTGAAGAGCCAAAAATCCACTTATTTCGGTTCAATTATAGTATTTATTGAGGTTCAATATGAACTTTGGCCTTCTCCCTCCCTCCTTTAGCTTCCTCCTTCTAGCATTTTTCTTTATTCCCTTTGTGATGATGAGCAGCAAAGACAACAATTGTATCTCAAATTTTTCTTCTAGTGTTGGTGGACCATCATAGATTTCGACCATAGGTACCCTGCGCACCATGAACACTGGTCTGGACATGGGAACATCTTCATTATCTAGGTTCAACAATTGATTGTGATGAGGTTAAAATATCTCCTTCAACCATTTTCATTAGATTTTCCTTGCTACTCATCTATCACTGTGGTAGCTATAGTTACTATTTTTTTTGAGTCCTTGGCTAAATATTGCATCATCGAGATGTTGAGTATGACCTCTTCTCATTATTACTTATCTGGAACCATTTTACCTACAAAAAATAAGTGTCATCAACATAACTTACCGAAAAAAAACATCTAAACCCATAGAACCAAAACAAAAATTAATTGAAATATCATGTAAAATTCCCTAAATTCAATTATTGGTTCCTCTGCTTCCAGTTGAGATGTTGTGTTCTCTCAGTGCTTCTAATAAGGAGCCAAGTATAAATATTGAAACACTACATAAATCCGGTGAGGAATTTCTGAGATCGCATGACTACGAAGTCATGCATCAAAGAAATAACTTTCCAATGCTATAAATAATGTCTCAAATGGACACCTGAGTTAAATGTTATAGCCAAAATATGAAAGGTAGTCTAGGGTGTCCTTTCGTTGTTCAGGGAAATTAGTGGGAACTCCTCCAATTTGTACTAGAGAAGTTTTTTGGCACTCTTCCAGTGCTTTTGGAGGTCAAGATATCATATTTTCTAGGTGAACTGATGCCAATCTTGGGAACTCTGCCTAGGAGAGCCAACATGCGTGAAAGGATCGACTCTGTAAAGCATGATCAATGGATCGTAGTCATTGAATTTGATTCCATTATGAGGATTTGGTATAACATTGAGTAATGATAAAACATACCTAAGGTGTTGATGTTTGGATAAAATCGAGAATACATTCTTCCAGATATATATATGACATGATATTTATAATACAAGGTATAAATATATATAATAAATAAGTAGTTATTTATTATCCAAGGCATGCATCCTTTCATGGATGGTCACCATATGTTCTCTATATATGGAACTCTCATCATTTTAATAATATATCAATATATCGTAATCATTTTGTCTTAGCATTTTCTACTGTACTTGTGTCTCTATGCATGGTTATTCTTCTTGTGACCTTGGTTATTACTATTGCTATTGTTCATGGTTCATGATTTAGTTCATGTAAAATTTTAAATAAATTGAATGTAATTGAAAATAATTAAACTCGAACATGGTATCAGAACAATTTTCTTGAAATAAAACTATTGCATAGGTGTTGATCTTCTACAATAGTTCGCCATACCTTTCCGGCATTTCTCTATTTTTCTGTAGTTGCAACTCGGGTTAAGTTTTTTGCACTCTTCCAACAACCATGGTGAACTATATTTTGGTGGAAGATAGTATTGATGGAACAACCAACTTCATTTCTTGGAAATATGGATTACTCATCAATCTAGAAGAGAGTGACCTAATGAATTACGTTGAATAATTTGTACGAGAATCAACTGACGATGCAGAAAAGTATCAATGGAGGAAGAATGATGCAAAATACAGAAAGATCGTCATCTATTTGGTGAGATACCATTTAATCCCTCACATCTCCAGCTTAAAGACAACTAAGAATATGTATGATGCCTTGAAGAAGTTGTTTGAGAGAAACAACACCAACAAACCACTTTCCTTGAGACACCAACTTCAGAATCTCAAGATGACAAAGCCAGATACAATTGCCACCTTATTCATGAATATTTTAGATATTAGAGATCATTTTGGTGCTATTGGTGAAATCATCTCTGACAGAGAACTTGTCATGATTACGCTTAATGTTCTTCCAAGCCATTGGGATCCATTCAGTCAAAGTATTAGTGGGAAATCCAAATTGCCTAAGTTTGATCATTTATGGGAAGACTGTACTCAAGAGGAGACCAAACTTGTACCTAGAGGCATGCAATGTTCCCATCATGATGAAAATCAATCCCTTTCTACTCTTGCAAGGGAAGGAAAAGGAAAAAGAAGAGTTTTTGGCAAAACATTTAAAGGAAGGAAGTGAGAACCAACTTCAAAACTCAAAAAGAAGGACCTGTGAAATATTTGATGCTTCATATGTGACAAGTATGGCCACTATGTGAAAAGTTTTCCTACTTTGAAGAAAGGAAAGCATCATGCTTCCATTGCTTATGTTGATTCAGAACCACCTCAAAGGAATTAAAGGAATGTAATCATGGACGATGAAGATTTCTTCTTCATTTCAACCCTCTCATGTATCATTCCTACTAGTAATTATATTTGGTTGATTGACAGTGGTGCTTCCATACATATGACTGGATATAGAGAGAACCTTACAGATACAGTAGAGAAAGAATCTCATTTGCATTTTCTACTTGGTGATGATTCTATATATGTTGTGAAGGGAGTTGGATCCACTTCCTTACAATTGGATTCTAGCACCCAACTACATTTGAGTGATGTATTATTTGTGCCTGGGATGAGAAGGAACCTTGTCTCTATTTCAGTCTTAGAGAACAAGGGATACCAGATTGCTTTCTCTGATTGAAAGGTTCTTGCATGGAACAAAAACTCTAGTATGGATTTTTCTCAGGTGATTGACATTCGAGAGGACATATTGTACATATTAACTGTCTGACCAGTTCAGGCCTTGATACATGATTCTATCAGTTTGGGTGAACTATGGCATATGAGACTTTCTCATTTACATTATAGAGATCTTGTCACTCTAGGGAAGATGGTGACATGCCTTCCAAAAATCCATGTTGAAAACTATGGAATTTGCAGAGGTTGTGCTCTTGGAAACAATGTCAAGGGGTCCTTTCTGAGTACAAGGGTATCTTATACTTGGTTCATACATATTTATGTGGACCCATGACAGTTTGTTCCTTGAGTGGATACCTATACTATATGATTTACATTGATGACCACTCTCTGAAGACTTAGATTTACTTCTTAAATACCAAGGATGGATTCCTTTCCATATTTCAAGAGTACAAAGCACATGTTGAAAACTTGACTGGAAAGAAGATCAAAGTGTTGAGATCAAATAATGGAGGAGAATGCACCTCCTAAGATTTCATTGATTTCTGCATTGAGGCAGGGATCAAGAGGGAGTACATCGTTCCTTACAACCCTCAATAGAATGGGGTCGTAGAGAGGAAGAACATATCTATTTTTGAGGTAGTTAAGGTGATGATTCATGATCATAATTTACCTACGTTTCTGTCAGAAAAAGCATCCATGACTGCAGTGTATGTTCAAATAGAAGTTCGCATAAAACTTTGAGGACCATGACTCCCGAGGAGGCCTTCACTAGAGAATCATTGAGCATATTGATCCAATTGATCCCATTGCTCATGTAGCTCCAGTTGTTGTTCCTAGAGATATTGCAGTAGGTCGAAATAGACCTACAAGGAATCGTCATACTCTGCAAGGGGAAAAAATACATGCAACTCCTTGTGGTACCTTCCGAGAGAGAAAGATACCTCATAGATATTCATGTGTTTCTTCCACTATGAGCCACATCGTTGATTATGAGCCTTCCTATTATGAGGAGTCATCTAGTCAACTAGTATGGAGAGATTCCATGATGGAGTAGTATCAGTCCATCATGAAGAATGATGTGTGGGATATTGTTCCGATACATGAGGGGAAGTCTGTATTGACTTCCAACTGGATATATAAGATCAAACACACAGCTGATGGGAGAATCGAGAAGCAAAAAGAAAGCTTTGTTTCTAGAGGATCCTCTCATGTTGAGGGAATAGATTATGAAGAGACATTTTCTCATGTTTCTTGATACACTTCTATCCAAATTATTATTTCCATTACAGCATCCATGGGTTGGAGACTACATCAGATGAATGTGAATATAGACTTTTTGAATGGAGAGATTGAGGAAGAAGTATACATCGAGCAACCATATGGTTTTTTCATACAAGAGAAGGAGTCTCATGTGTGTAGGTTGAAGAAGGCCCTATATGGACTCAAGAAGGAACCTCAATCTTGGTATGATAGAATTGATAGACAACTGATGAGTTTGGGATTCAACAAAAGTGTTGTTGATCCCATCATGTAGTGCAAGATTGTTAATGGTGAGTCCTTGATTTTGGTCCTCTACATTGATGATTTATTCCTCATCGGTACAAAGAGCCTTATTGTTGAATGCAAGTATGTGGTGGCCTATGAGTTTGAAATAAAGGAAGTTGTTATGATGCACTACTTCTTGGGACTAAATGTGTGGTGGAGAACTAATGAGATCTTCATGAGTCAGGGGAAGTACATAGTTGACATATTGAATAAGTTTGGGATGCTTAATTCTAAGCCCATGGCTACACCAATGGTGATGAATCTAAAGAAACTAAGTGTGTCTTCCTCTGATTTTGACAAGATTGATCTGACCCTGTATAGACAGATGATTGGATCATTGATGTATATGGTTAACACCATACCATATATTTTCTATGTAGTGAGTGCACTTATCCAGTTTATGATTCAACTGAGACAGACACACTGGATTGTTGCGAAGCATGTGTTGAGATACCTGCGAGGCACAGTTGGAAATGGTCTGAGATATACTTCCAGTATTGACATGAGATTGCAGGGATATACTTACTTTGATTGGGAATGGAGCACAATGGATAGGAAGATCACCTCTTGGTGTTGCTTCACTTTAGTATATTCCATGGTTTCCTAGTGTATCAGGAAACAAACTTCTATGGATTTGAGCACAGTAGAAGAAAAGTACATTGCATTGGGTGTGGCAGTCCTCGAAGTAGTGTGGCTTCACAAGTTCCTTGCATATTTATTTGGACATGTGTTGGATTCCACCGTTATTCATTGTGGTAACCAGATCTATGTCAAGCTCTCAGAGAATTTAGTGTTTCATGAAAAATGGAAATACATTGGGATCAAATACGATTACATATGAGACATGGTGCAAAGGAAGGTAGTAATGGTGTAGTACCTTCGTACAGATGAGCAGGTTGTTGATGTTCTTACCAAGCCCCTGACCAGGATGAATTTCGAGTACTTTAAACTCGAATTGCATTAAATTCAACTAGATTTATAATAGGATATTTGACGTAAAACATCTCACCTAAATCAATTTTGTGTGGGAGGAGAGAACCAATTTGTAAACCTCTTGCCAACTTTTCTCGAGGAACATTTAAATATTCAAAACTTGTTCATACTTAGTAGGATTGGAGTACCATCCTTTGCATTATGAAAAGTGTCGAGAATCTCTCTTGGTAATTCGACTAAATTCCCCATATAAGCGTCCCATGGGTGTGACAACTGACGGGGATGGTTTGGGCTAGAAATTCTTGATGATTCATTCTTCAGCCATTGGATTTCGATTCCAAAGTTGCGCTGAAAGACATTTTTAATAAATGTTCGGGACCCGCTTCCACTAATGCTTAACCCAAATTAGATTCCTTAAGTTCATGTGTCATCTATGATGTATAGGGACTTATTTTGTCCATTTACATTGTAGTGATGCATCAATAGCGTGGAGTTATAAATCCGCCAAAAGTGTCAACTATTCAGAGTGTTTAGTACTATTTAGGAGTTGGGAGAATAGATTTTCCATTAAGATGCATTTCAAAGTGAGAAAAAGACTTGTATATGTTGTGGTTAACTCATATGATTCTAGAAGACACCTTCATAATCATTGTTTATTCATAAATTCAAGAAAATCAAAGAAGACAAGCTAGTATGGAAAGTGTGATGAAAGCTATTGGCGACATAGCTAGGTTTGATTGTGACTGTGATCATGAAGCGGGACATGCATGGTAGGAATCAATTATTAGTTATCCATACATTTGTGGAGAGGTTAGTCATTGGAAATGTTAGGAGAATGGCTGACAAATCAGCAAGAAAGATTTGAGTTGGGAGGAGGATGACATAGGCTTAAGAACAAAGATGGGCCTTGCTCACCTGGTCATCATTGGCGAGAGGAAGGAGATCATCTTCGATGATCAATGTCGAGGGGTTGAAATTCTTTGATCGATGCATTGGGGACAGGAGAGTGAAAGTTATCAACAAGAAGTCCATTGAAGCGAATGGAAGTAGCCCTCCCAATATGCGATGTATTAGTGAAGGAACTTAGCTAGTGAAAAGAATATGCACGTCTAAGATAATCATGGGATCATTATCGATGTGTCAAGGTTGATCACATGAAATTCACTAGCGATAAGAACGTGTTTAGTGAGGTTTAGTGGAAGTGTGTCGGCACATCATTCAAGTTAAATGGAAGGTGGCTTTTATATCAACAAGGAAATCACTCGTGCACCAATGTGTAGGTGGAATAAAGGATGTATTCTCCACTATGCTATGTATCAACACAGGAAGAGGGAACTCACCTAAGTATAGGTCGACTAATTAAAGTGATTGGGAGGAATTGGAAATGGTAAGGTGGGGAGATTGTAAAAAAAAATTAGGATTAGTCGTTCACATGAGAGATAATGTGAGGGTTCTGGTAGGAAGATTTGGAGGGGGGGGTAGTTTCTTGTCTTAGAGAGATGCTAAGAGAGAAAAATTAGGAGGTTGTTGCACATGTGAAATGGGATGGAAATGGTGAATCTTACTAGTACTTAATATGCAAACTCTAAAATGTTTGGTGATATTTTTGTAAAAATATTCAAATTTATAAGGGTTTTATACAGTTTCTATAAAATTTTGGTGATTTTTGGGTCAAATAATTTTTTTCTATATAATTTAGGTGAATCATGTTTATAAAAAAAGGAAATTGGTGAATCGTTTTTTGGAAAAAACATGGAAAATTAGCAAACAGAACAAATTTAACCCCTAAATGTTTTTTTTCATCAATGATAGTATTTATGTGGCAGTGTTGAATATTATTACTCTCACTCATTTTAAAGAATTCCAATTTTAGAGAGTTCTAGAAGATTTTAGTTAGATCTAGTTAGTTGTACAATTCTCTTGAAGAGATGAGATGTCAAGATATATTTTTAGTAAACTAGTATGTATTTATATATCCTCCCTGCAGCAATGCAAGTATTGTTATTTGGAGTCACAAATTATCTTGTGTTCCATTTTTTGTTTGTGCATGAGTTTATAGAGTTGTAGTTGTAAGTAAATTTCCCCTTACTTCTTCAGTAATATGGGAGTTGGTTTTCCAATTAGGGTTTTTTATAAGCTTAGAGTGTATCCCCAATTAAATTGGTTCTTGCTAGGTGGGGTGACTTCTCCAATTAAGAATTTTTTTTCCTTAGCCTCAACAATATATTATTCCATTATCTGAAACATCCTAGATATATTGTAAATGCACACTACAATTTTGTTGGAACCTCATTTTTTGATGTTTCATCACACTTCTCATGGAATCATTCGTTCGAATGGTCTACCAACATCCGGAAACAATCTGTGGGGTGATTGACCAGATATCTACATCATTCGATCAGGTATTCAACAAGATCATCAATCAGACAGTCGACCAACAATCAAACAAAGTCGATTGGTGGATTGACAAGTTGATCAATCAACTAGGAGTTGGATGCCTGGACAGTTGGGTCCAATACTCTTGACTATCTAACTAGACAACGTAGATTTGAAGGAATCAATTATAACCGCAGACGGTTGTATGTGAAAAATATCTTCGCAATTACAAGGAATTTGGTTAGATATTGAGGCTATAAATAGTAGACCCGATGGGTCATTAATATGTGTGTTATATTCCAATTATGTTAAAAATTGTGTGCATGTTCAATATGCTTTATGATGTTTTGATAATAATGTGTTGTGCTTAAGTGTTGTAATAGTGTCTTTAGACACCACTTATTGTTGGTCACTATAATTGCTTAATTAATTTCAAACAACCAAGTGAAACATAAATTATCAACCCAGGGAAGCCTTTTGTTTCAAAGATAGTTGCGCACTATATATGCTCAATTCCAAAAGCACTTAGTGTTGTAGTAAAGAAAATCATTCTATCTATATTGCTGGAGTAGACTGAAGTTCTGAATTAAATCACAGGAAAGAAATCTCCCTAATTGCAATTACTTATAGTTCAATTTAAGAATCCTGGATTACATTTTAAAGTATCATTGCAATGGGAAAGAACAACTATCTTGCAATCAGAGAACAGGACCCTTATTCTCAAACAAAGACTCGGTACTAACACTCTTTCATGAAAACAATAATGCAGAAAACAATAAGATCTATCTAACAGAGAACAAAGCACTTAGTTCCTTTCTGTCTAAGCAGGAGCCTTGGGCCTTACTTCTGTTTAGCACACCTGTGAGATTGAAGTCTACAGAGAACAAGGCAATCTAATTCCTTTCTTTCTAAGCAGGGATCTCTAACCCAGTTTCTGGTTAACACAGGAAAAGTAAACAGCGAATAGGATGTTTTGGTTCTTTCCTTTCTGAGTAGGAACCCTTAATCCAATCCCTGGCTAACACACTTGCAGAGGTGAAAGGAAATCTACAGAAGACAACGTGTTGTAGTCCCTTCCTGTCTGAGCAGGGACACTTAACCAAATCTCTGGCTAGCACACTTACAGGGATAAAAGGAATTCTACAGACGACAAGGTGTTGCAGTCCCTTCCTGTCTGAGCAGGGACACTTAACCAAATCTCTGGCTAGCACACTTGTAGGGATAAAAGGAATTCTACAGAAGACAAGGTGTTGCAGTCCCTTCCTGGCTGAGCAGGGACTCTTAACCAAATATCTGGCTAACACACTTGCAGGGGAAAGAGATCTACTGAAGTCAAGATGGTTAGATTCCTTCCTGTCTGAGCAGGAACCTTTTATCGAGACCTCTGTCTAACACAACTGAAGTAGGAATGAATTCTACAGAGGGTGTGATATTTTAATCCCTTTCTGTCTGTGCAGGAATCTTTAATCAAACCTCTGCTAACATAGAATCACCACACAAGATTGTTGATAAAAAGAATTACAAGTTCTATTCAATAACTAAGACAGAGTCAGTAGTGTTTCAGCAACGCAAATCCCATCAAACAGTGTTTCAGCAAATAAGAGTCAAACAAAATATAAACAGGAATCAAACAATCACACTTCTAACTAAGGGTTGAATCTTGTGAAGAAGGTGGGCCCTCCCTTCTCACAAGATTCCCCTGAAACGGGAAAACTTAGAGACGAATTATCAAAGCAGTATTCTATTTATCTGTTGAAATATCACATTACAAATTGGAAAGATCGAACACGTCCCGCTTCTCTGAAGTTCTTAGTACATCAAAATTTGGATCCCCGAATGGTGATTTCCCTTGAATTTAAAGGGAAATCCCATCGATACAATCATTACAAGGCAGATCTTGATCCTACACTAAATCGGATCTTCTTTCTAAATCAGCATAGGGTGTCATATTCTCATGCAACCGAATGCTAATACAGGAGCTGACGAGGCATTGCTGTTACGGCTGGTGTAACAGCTTCTTCTCATAGCTGCTGATGTTGTTTCAGCATCGCAATTCATGGGCTGTTCAACCACGTGAATTGCTCCCTTTGACTGTGTCGGCCTGACTGCTAACTGTCAGGGCTCGTGTTTCAGCATCGTGGCGGTCTCCACTGTGTCTCAGCATCTGCATTTCTGAACTGAGTGACAGCTCCGTGTTTCAGCATCTGCCTCCTCGAACCATGTAGCTGCTTCGTGTTTCGGCATATGCATCCTCGGACTGTGTAGCAGCTCCGTGTTTCAGCATGTGCGTCCTTGGATTGTGTAGCAGCTTCCGTCAGCATGGACTGTGTAGCAACTTCCGTGTTTCAGCATCGGTCTTGAATACTATTCTGCAAATATGGACACTTATGCACTTCTAATCAATGATTAGGTTCAAAAGTAATGTAAAGTATTATGCAAACAGATTAAGCATATAATAATGAGAAAGGACGTTGTGTACCTTGGAATGATCAGGTAAAATGATAGTATAAGTCTAAATACAGGTGATGAAGGGTATAATACTGGCAAAAAGTATGGGCAAAAAGGGTACAATATGTGGTCCTAACATCCCCCCCAGCTCAAGGTTTTGCAAGTCCTCAGGCAACTCACTCTGAATCAGAGTCTTGATACTGGCTCTGACCATGTAAAGTACTCAAGCAGTAGCTCCGGGCAGTACTGTCTGTTGGTGTTTTCAACCCTTGTTCTTCCTGCAATCTGTGCCATGCTGTTGTTTTTGCCTTTTTGGACATCTTATAACTGACTTGGTATGTTTCTATTGGCAACCAGAGTAGGGGAAAGTAAAATTTGTACCCTATCCAGTTTTCGGCACAATGTCTAACACACTAGATGTAACTGGGTATCCTTGAAATTGCTGCTTCTAAGTTGACAGGACCAAAAGGGTTATGCTGTTGCCTCTGTTTTGTGGATTTCTACCAAATCAGGTTATTGGCCTGAAGGGCAGGAATATCAATGGTAGTGATACTTTGCTGACATTCCTGGAGGACTATTGACTGTAGCTGTTGGACATGCTCAGTCACTCCTGGTTTCTTCAAGACCTCATAATATTCTGAAATGATTCTGGCTGCCCTCTCTGGTTATGGCCTAATCCATAGGAGTTTATTGTCCTCATTGTGTTTGGCATCCGAAAAATTACTTTGCCACAAAATTTGGTTATATAGAAAAGACGTAAAAGCTTGGAGTTGAACATCTCCAACAAGAGGGTTGATATTGAGCAGCCTGTTTTCCGGAATAGCCTCATTATGGAAGTATGCTTCACATAAGAGGTGCTGATCCCTGGTGGATACTGCTAGAAAAGTCTTGACAAAATCTGTTGGTTCTATAACTTCATGGGATTTACCTTCAACAATTGATTTAATCTGGAACCATATAAGTCTCTCTATGACAAATAAAGAATAATTACAAGAAGGTTTCCTTCTGGCTATTAGTGTGTGCATCAAATCAAAGATTTTGACCATTCTAGCTTTTAAATCCTTGTTTTTCTTCTTGACTTCTCGAACTTCCTGGCGTGTTAGGTCCAATGCTTCCCAATTGGAGAAAGTGTGATTCCTCCAGGTTTGCCTGTGTACTTGCAGCTGTTGGTCCTGTGTCTTAGCATACTCCTTCTTCAACTTTTGTATTTCAGTATGTTCGTCCCACAGGTGAGAAGTCTGTGTTTCAGCATCTGAAGTGGTAGGACCAGGCAGGGTTTGAGTGGACCGTTCCATGGAGGTGGGGAAATTGGCTTGAATGGGAGGTGTGGCTTCCTGCATGGGCAATGTTTGCAAAACCTTGTTGGCAGTAGGGAATTCTTTCTTAATTCTGGAAGGGCCTGCTGGTTCTTGTGTTTCAGCAGGTTCAGTCTTGATTTTTCTAAGGTCTGCTGGTTCTTGTGTGTCAACAGGTTCAGTCTTGGCTTCAAAAGGAGAAGGGTTGGGGGATGTTCCTGGTACTGGGATTTGAACGAGCTTATACCCTGCTTGATAATAAATTTCTCTGCATTGGCAGCACATGTATTCTTTGCATATGCTCTCTGTAGTTCGTTCTGTCAGGATTGTTGTTCTTTCCAAAGCGTACCGACTTAATTCTTTTTCATATGCCTCCCTTGCCTTGGCCAGTTCTTGCTGATATGCTTCCAATTGAGACTTTAGAAACTCGTTTTCTTGTAAGACATCAGGTGTTGTTGATTTGGATTTAGAGATGATTGGTTCTTGTGTTGCAGTCATCGTCTCCTTAGCTGGTTCTTGTGGAGCAGCTACGGGAATGGACACTGATGCCTGTGTTTCAGCCTCCTGGTGTAGGGAAAGTAGTATTTCGGCACCTTCAACTTCTGATTCCTGCATGTCAATTTCCATATCAGTTGGTGGTTCTTGTGTTTCAGCCACTGAATGGGTGGATGGTATTTCAGTCATGTTAGTTGACGAAGGTGGTGTTGCAGCATCCTGGGTCTCGACTACCTCAGTTTCCAAATCAGTGGTTGGTTCTTGTGTTACAGCCACTGTAGCGTCGAGAGTTTCCAACTCCTGTAATTCAACTTCAATGTTAGTGGCTGGTTCTTGTGTTTCAGCCACTGAATGGATAGCTGATTGTGTTTCATCTTCTTTATTGAAGACGAATGAGGTCTGGGTGTCTGAGTCCTGTAACTCCATTTCAATGTCAGCGGCTGGTTCTTGTGTTTCAGCCGTGGCTGTTTTCTGTGTTTCAGCCATGGCTAGTTCTTGTGTTTCAGCCACTGAGTGGGTAATTGGTTCTTGTGTTTCAGCTACCCTGTGTGAGACAGATGGTGTTACGGTTTGTAGGGCATCTGGTTCTTGTGTTACAGCACCCATGGCTGAAGTAGGCAAAGATCCCGGGGTTGTGGAGGTCAATGGCTCATGGGGTGTTAGTTGAATTGGTGGGGTGGATAGAGTAGGGGTCATCAGAGGTGGTCTTGTGGAGCTTCTCATTCGCTTCTTTTGGAAGAACGGTGGAAAAGGGGAAATTTGCTTCCGTTTTCGTAGAGGCCTGCTACTGGTGGTGGGACGTGCGATTTTTTCTGGTTCAGAGTCATCACTGAGAATGTGGAGGGCGGGAGTGGAAGACTCTGCTATAATAGGTGACGATTCAGTTATGGTAGGGGGGCTGACTGGAGTGGTTGGTTCTGTAGGAAAAATAGGGAGTACTTCGGGAGCGTCAGGGGGGTTTGGCTGTTGCTGCTCTTGGGTAATTTCAGCGGCTGGTTGAGGGTTTAGAGGTGGGTTGTTTACTGGATGGTTCTGCTGTTCAAAACCCCTGTTGATTAGTAATTGGACAAGGCGATGGTGGGTGAGTGACAAGGTTGGGTCTTTTGCCTTTCGACAGTATGGTACCATATTTTTCAAACAGCCCAATAAATAATAAGGAATATTGACGTGTCTGTTATGTCTTAGGTGAGAAAGCAGGAGGAGTTCATGCTGATACACTACCTGATAGCGTCCTTCATAGGTCAGATAATGCTTGATGAATTTGGCGACTCCCGGCCATGGAGGTGGTAGTGAACTAAGCTGAACACCTCTTCCTTTGAATATAATTCTTTCCTCAGGCAGGAAGAAATTTTGCTGGGCACCCCTGATGATGTGATTTCTACTGAATATTCGAGCGTCGTCAGTTGGGAGGCCTAAGATGGCCGCAATATCCTCCTCTGTTACTGATATTCGAACCCTGTTAACAACAGAATGGTCCTCCTGCAGATTCAGGGCAAATTGTAGGACCTGCTGCTCATTATACCACTGGAGTCTGTGAAAATAATTGAGCCACCCTGCTTGCTCGAAAATTTGATATGCTACTGGGTATTGTTCGAGCAGTGCTGTGGTAGCGGGTTCATTCCTTATGGCGGATCCTCCCATGGCTGCTGGCTTAGTGCAATACAGTGCCGAGAGTTGTGTATCAGTTCTGATAAAAAGTGAGTTTTTCCGAGCAACATTATGCGGGAATAGAGATAAAAATGTGCGAAAGGGTGGTGAACTGGGATGGCGGCGGCGAGGTCGGGTGTAATGATGATATTTCGGATTTGACATGTACTTCCCCTCCCGTCAAGTGCGGCTAGTACTGAATGTATTTAAATGTCATAATGACGTCGGATCTTTCCCATTAATTGTAGCTCAACTCAATTGCATAAACTTTACGTACCTTTGCCTTACCATTGGGTTTGTTCAACCAACCAGATTTGATGCTTGTTCGTGGTGATGTTGTTTCGGCGGTGGCTTTTTGATTCAGTCACAGCCTGCTGTTCGAACTATCGTTTGGGAGCGTAGAAGCTTGCTGACGGATGATGGTGGAAGGCGGGTGTTTCAGCAACAGAGAAAAATCGAACAATTGCTATAGGTGAAGAACTGCTGATAACTGGTGTTTTAGTATCGGAAGAAAATCAGAGGGTGCTGAACGATGGTGTTTCAACATCAGGGATGAATGATGAAGGGTTGTTGGCAAATGGTGTTTCAGCAACAGAAGAGGCGAAACAATTGCTGGACGGAATTGTTTCGTCGATGATGGAGGGTGAGAAAGATGATGGGGTGGAAAGAGATGAAAAATGTTGAACAGTGGTGTTTCAGCATCGGGAAAACTGATGAAAGGTTGCTGACAATCGGTGTTTCAACAATGGGAGGAAAATGAAAGGTTTCTGGTGTTTCAGCAACGGGAAAAGTTGCTGCGAACGGTGTTGCGGCAGAGGAAGTGGGGAAAATGAAACAAGTGCTGGACGAAGTTGTTTCGGGAGTGAGAATGATGGGGGAATGGCGGGCTGGGATGTTTTTGTGAATGGGAAGAAATGGAAAGTGCCGAACAGAGGTGTTTCAGCGTCGGGGAAACAGTCACCAGTGTTCTTCAGCGGTGTTTCGGCATCGTGAAAAATCAATAGTGCTGCACAGTGGTGTTGCAGCATCGTGAAAGTTTGTTCTTTTTAAAGAATTGGTCTCTCCTGTGCTCTGATCCTGCAAAAATCAACTGTAGGACGATATTTCTTGACAGGGATTATTAATATATAAAATCTAATCTAATCTAATTTAATACTAAGGAAAATCTGAAAAGAATTAATTATTACTGGGGGTAGAAACCCCCTCAGTGAAAAGGAAATGAGCGTCTGCCATGCATGTAGCCTTAAAATCTTCTTTGGAAACAGGTTTCTGGTACAGACGAAGACGATGACCATTTACA
>JASDQU010738041.1:268596-280152 GCA_032191745.1 Picea mariana | reverse complement strand
GTGTAGTAATGAGAAAGGACGTTGTGTACCTTGGAATGATCAGGTGGAATGATAGTATAAGTCTAAATACAGGTGATGAAGGGTATAACAATGGCAAAAAGTATGGGCAAAAAGGGTACAATATGTGGTCCTAACAAGTGGGAGCTTTTGCAATGGAGATTCAAGTATAGAAAGAGGAATGGTGAGCTCATATAGAATCGAGATAGAGAAGTTCAAAGGTAAAAACTTTGAGCTATGGAAGCTGAAGATGAAGGACCTTCTTGTAGACAAAGAACAATGGATCACTGTGGATCCTGGTACACAGCCTATTGGTACACCGTCTACTAGCACACAAGCTACTGGTACACAACCTACTAGTACACTAGCTATTGGTATGTCGAAGGAAGATTGGGAGAAGTTGGACATAAGGTCAAGGAGTACTATTCGACTCTGTCTGGCAGATTCAATTTTGTTGAATGTCTCGGGAGAATCTACAACCAAGGAACTATGAGATAAGTTGGGGAATTTGTATCAATCAAAGTCCCTGGTAAACAATATTTTTCTTCGAAAGAAGTTGTATCATATTAGGATGGAAGATGGAGATTCTGTGACAGAACATCTAAATGCCTTTAATACTATGGTAAGTCAACTTGGCTCTACTAATATTATGATTGCAGAAGAAGATAAGTGTATTACCTTGTTATGTTCTTTTCCAGACTCTTGGGATAATCTGGTTGTAGCAATAGGTAGTACCACTCAATCTACATTGAAGTATGAGGATGCAGTTGCATCCTTGTTATCTGAAGAGATGAGGTGAAAAAGAATGGATGGTCACATAATAGATGATTTATTTGTAAGAGGGCGTACCCAAGACAGGAACCCTGGTAAGCCTAAGGGGTGGATATCTAAATCTACAGGTAGATCTAAGTCTCCAGGAAAATATTTGAGGAAATGTTGGAAGTGTGGTAAAACAGGGCATTATAAGAAAGATTGCAAGTCTAAGAAGGTTGAAAAACCAAAGGGATCTGATGATACCTTTTCCACAGAGGTGAAAACCTCCACTGAAGAAGGAGATGATGTTTACCTGGCATCCACAAGTACACATGTAGACCATGATGTATGGTTGATCGACTCAGGTGCATCATACCATATGACTCCTCACAGGGAGTGGTTCTCTGAATATAAGAAATATGATGGCGGTGATGTATTCCTAGGAGATGACTCGACAACAAAAATCTTGGGACGTGGAAGGGTTAAGTTGCTGCTAAAAGATGGAAGGATTAGAACACTTCCTGGGGTTCTGCACATTCCAAAACTAGCCAGGAGCCTAATATCTATAAGCAAGATGGATGATGCAGGAGTGGATACTGTATTTGGAAAGAACACTTGCAAGATGGTACGAGGGGCAATGGTGTTGATAAGGGGAGTTCGGTGTGGAAATCTGTACAAGTTGTTGGGAACCACTTATACTAATGGGTGTAACCGTTCTATTGTCCTTGAGCAGACAAATAAAGAAGACAAGACCAATATCATCCCTAAAAAGAAGACCATGTTGTGGCATCAAAGACTGGGGCATATTGGAGAAAAGGGCCTTCAAACACTACACAGTAAAGGCATGGTTGAAGGTATGTCTAATTGCACTCTGGATTTTGATTTCTATGAACATTGCATATATGGTAAACATAATCGAGTAAGATTTCCATCTGATGCTACAAGAGCAAAGGGGATCTTAGAAATGATACACAGTGATGTGTTTGGACCTGTTCCTATTCCATCCCTAGGTAAATTTGTGTATTATGTTTCATTCATAGATGATTTTTCAAGGAATACATGGATTTATTTTCTTAGAAATAAATATGAGGTATTTGATAAATTTAAAGAGTTTAAGGCTCTGGTAGAAAATCAGACAGAGAAGAAAATAAAGGTATTGAGAACAGATAATGGTGGATAATTCTGTGGAAATGAATTCGAAGAATTATTTAAGAAGTGTGGTATAGGAAGGAAGAAGACTACTCCATACACTCCTCAGCATAATGGAGTTGCANGTATTTGATAAATTTAAAGAGTTTAAGGCTCTGGTAGAAAATCAGACAGAGAAGAAAATAAAGGTATTGAGAACAGATAATGGTGGATAATTCTATGGAAATGAATTCGAAGAATTATTTAAGAAGTGTGGTATAGGAAGGAAGAAGACTACTCCATACACTCCTCAGCATAATGGAGTTGCAGAAAGGATGAACAAGACACTGATGGAAAAAGCAAGGAGCATGCTCAACGGTGCCGGGCTAGGACAAGAATTCTGGGCAGAGGCAGTGGGTACAACATGTTACTTGGTCAATCGATCACCTTCATCAGTGTTGGATGATAAAACTCCACACGAGGTATGGTCTGGAAATAAATCCTCTCTTCAACATCTTAGAGTGTTTGGTTGTGATGCTTATGTACATGTTCCAAAGGAAAATAGAAGTAAGCTGGGTAAAAAGGATGAAAAGGGTATCTTTATTTGTTATAAATATGGTGTGAAAGGTTATAAGCTTTGGAACCCAGAAACCAAGAAAATTGTTTACAGTCAAGATGTTGTTTTCAGAGAGGTAAAAGATGTGTCCAAACATGAATTCCTACCAATGCAAGACGAACCTGAGAAAATAGAGCTTGAGTTGGATGATGCAAAATCTGAATCATCTGAAGAAGAGGAAACATAAGAAGAAGAAGAAGAACCTCATACCCCAGTATTGAGGAGATCAACGAGAGATAGAAGGCAACCAGAAAGGTATAGTCCACCTAATTTTTGTTCCAATTTTTCTTTATCTATTACTGATGATGATCCCAGAACTGTCGGGGAAGTAGTGAATTCAGAGGATAGTAAACTCTGGAATAAGGCCATGGTTGAAGAAATGGATGCCTTCGATAAGAATGAGGCATGGGATATAGTTGAGTTGCCAGCTGGAAGAAAATCTGTTGGTAGTAAATGGTTGTTTAAGAAGAAGTTTAATGCACAAGGTAAAGTGGAGAAATACAAAGCTCGGTTAGTAGAAAAAGGTTATTCCCAAGTTGAGGGAATTGACTTTGGTGAAATTTTTTCTCCTATTGCTAAATTAACCCCCTTGCGCGCCCGGTGCAAGGGGGCGGAGCCCCCTGCGCGGGGGTTCTGGGGCAGCGCCCCCGAAATTTTTTTTCTGGCCGACATATTTTCATCGAGCCGAGCCGACATATTTTCACCGGGCCAACATATTTCTGGGACGACATATTTCCGGGACCACATGATATTAGGTGGTTTTTCTGCACATGGTTTTTTTTTTGTCAATGGTTTTCTATTTTCGGTTAAGGAATTAGGGTTTTGGAATAATCCAGGTCATTGGGTTAGGGTTTTGGATGCCGCTGGCTCCTATATGTATATTGTATTGTAAACACAATGTATGAATATAATATATGATGGTTTTCCTAGTTTGGGTTTCCAGGTGAAAAATCTCTGTGTAATGTTTGTATTTGCCATTGTATCTTTTCTGTTCTTTTCTAAATATCAGTTTGCAGTAGATATTTTACAAGGTTAGAATTTACACTGTTTGCGCGCTAGCAACCTAGTTGCCTATCTATTTTAGGGACATACACAAGTGATTGCGGCGGTATACCAAGGTACCTAGGATAGACATTGGGCCACGCTTTGTAGAGTATACCCAGGGGGTGATTCCGTGTTCGAGTTGCACTTGCACCGATAAGTTTCTCTAGTGTTGGTTGTTGTAACTATTCTTCCAATTAGTTTAGTGTTTTCCTGCCTTATCATCTAGGGAATTTTTTAGTGTGTGTTGCTTTTGAGCGTTTAGACTACCTTAGAGTGTCTTTGATCTTCTCACACAGTGGAGGATCATGAGCTCCGCCGGTCAAGAAGGCTTCTTGGCCTGCCGCTGGCTACACTGGAGCCACCCTCGCCACCATTACGACGAAAGCTAGACCAACAAGGGTCTTTTGAAGCGACCGGGTTACAAGCAATTGTGCCTGACCAACACCTAGAGGAATCAACCATTTTGGACCTTGAAGCACATGCTTTTGGCCCGATTGAAACCCCAACCACTGATTTCTTGGCACCTTTCATTGTACCAATCCAATTTTACGAGAGCCAGACAGTGTTGCACACAACAATGGAAACAAATGCTATTACTCCCTCTGGGAATTCTTCCATTCCCACTACGGTTGTCCCCACAGGAGAGTGTTCACCTCCTAACCCATCGTCATCGGTCCAAGCCACCATGGTCTCGACCACTTCTACATCACACAGTGGTCCGATCCCATCTTTGGCAGTGGCCACAACCCCTTTCGCACCAAGTGCGACAGGCCCTCCGTTCTCATACGGGATGCCTAGTTCGGGTACAAGTCCTGTACTTTATTACTCCACTTTACAGACTTTAGTTCTAGGGGCAGGGAGCTCTAGTGCTCCTCTGCAAGGTCACATCGGGGGCACTCCTTCTCCTTTTAATGCTTTCCCTTACGGAGGAGGTCATATCCCTCCTTCATCCCCTTCACTCGGTGGCTCGCATCAGCAGTTCGCTGGGCAACCTATATACCATAGTTTATTTGGAGCAGGGAGTCAAGGACCACCTTTGCATAGTATGCCGGTAGGTTCGACACCATTTTCTTTGGCCGGAATGTTTGGCAACAATGCCTTCTCATCCACCACTTTCTCGACTGGGGGAAATCCCAGTTTTGGACAATCTACTCCTATGTAGGGTACTATTCCTTCACAGGAGGAAAACCTAGGAACTTCTTCCACAGCAGGACCTTGGAATTCAGGGCAGGGATCCATTCTCTCATCCGAAATGCCAATCTGGGGTAATTCTTTCCACAATCAATGGAACCCCAGACCACCATGGGGAAATCCTTCCTAGAGTCATTCGAATATAATGCATGCCCAACTATCTATGTCCTATTTGGGAAATCATCCGATGATGCCTCCACATATGCAAAATCCATACGCTAGCCAGGGCCCTGGTTTCTACCAGAATCCAGGCCAGCAGCGAAACTTATCCTGGCAACCTGGTGCCAGTCAAACTCCAGGCCCCTTTTTCCCAGGTTATCACCAACAACCCAAACTAACTTTCCTGGAGACTTTGCACTTGCCATATTTGACAAGGTTGTTGAATGACCCCATTTGTCACGATCCGCGTTGGCCTCCTATGCCGACAAAGTTGCCTTCGAACATTCCAAAGTTCAAAGCCAAGCCTAATGAAGATCCAGGCAATCACGTGACTACCTTCCATCTTTGGTTCTCATCTAACTCATTAAAAGATGACTCCATACAGTTGTAATTGTTTCAACGTACTCTCAATGGGAGTGCTGTGAAATTGTACATTGAGCTTGATCGCTCAAGATACTCTTTCTTTGGTGAGCTGGAAATGGCTTTCCTAAACCATTTCTAGTTACCTGTGAGATACGACGCTGGCACAGAGCTGCTAGCCAATTTCGAACAGATGATAGCGGACCATATCTCTGATCACATCCGAAAATGGAGATGTTGGAAGAGTCTAATCAAGGTACTAGTCCCACCAGCATTCCTGCTTGAGTGGTTCCTTAAGTCTTTGGTCCTGCAGTTATCCAAAGACGTTGCAACGTCGGGTGTATTCTCCGAAGAAGACGCTATCATGAGAGCTCAACAATTTGAACTCATATATTCTCAGTCCAGTTTATTATACAACATCTTTCCAGATGCGCCATGCTCAATACTGGATAAAACTAGACAAAGAGCTGGACCACATGCCAATGGTATTGTTGGTTTAGCACACACAAAGACCATTGACCAATTGATGAAGCAGTTGTAGTAGTTATCTATACAACACACAACGACTAGCCAAACTACTATGTTGGCTGCTCCCCCTACCCAAACGTTGGAGGTACACACAGTGCAATCGACTAACCCCAAGGCCACCCAACAGCCTGAAGGAAAGGAAAAACAACGAAAGAAGGGTAAGGGGGACAAAAAACCTATCGATAATGCTGGTGGGGACAACATTGAAAAATGGAAGGCTAGGTATCCATGCAACTTGTGCACGGAAGACCACCTGACCCATCTCTGTCCTTGACTTGCAGAGGCCCAAAAGTTTGTGGCACAACAACAACAAGCTGTGTTGACTAATCCATTTAAGCATGGGAAAAATATAACTCAATCCTCTTCAAGTACCGAAGGGGGCAACCAGGAACCTTGTCCACCTCTGAACAACCCCACATCCATGAAAGTATATATGGTTAGGGGTGACGCTTTTATATCGACTAGAGCGCATGACTATAGTAAACCAAGCACTTTTGAGAAGGGTAAAGAAGATGACCTCCCATATCTTCCTCTACAGATTGAGAAGACGTTGGGAGAAACAATGACATGCATTCCAAAAGGCGCATTTAAAAAAGCTTCTCATAACCCAAATGCAAGGGTTGCCCAGAACTACTCTGTGGTGGAATATTTATCACAAACCCCTTGTGTGATGTCTGCTTTGGAAGTCCTCCAAAGCTACCCTTCTCAGAGGAAAGCCTTGTTAACTACTTTAGGCTCTATCGAGACTTGTAATCCAGGTACAATCATGTTGGATACAACCGACTTAAAACCTCATTTTCCTTACCATGTAGCGTTTTATATAGTAGTGGCTTATCCCATGAAAATTTTTACTCGAAATATCTTCCACATGGTGGTTGATGAGGGTGCCTCGACATGTGTTATGTCATTGGCATGTTTGAAGGCCATTGGCCATCTCATTTTGTCTCTGTCGCCTACTCTCCTCACCGCTTTTGACGGTCGTTCATTTCGACCACATGGCATCGTTCCTTCTTTTCCCGTCCAGTTAGGAGGGAAGACCGTGTGTGTTGAAGTAGAGGTAGTTGATGCTCCCCTCAACTATAACCTCTTGTTAGGAAGGAGTTGAACTTATTCCATGCAAGCTGTGGTTGCTACAGTTTTTCGGGTCTTTTTATTTCCACACGAGGGTTGGATAGTGACCATCGACCAATTGTCCTTCGTCAGACCTAACCCTGCTTTGGGGGAATCCACAGTCCCAATGATAGATAATCCTCAATCAGGTGTCGTCAACGTAGGGGTTGGTTTGTGCCCATCTTTGATGGGTACCTTTGATTACCCGCCCCCTCAAGGCGATATCAAATTTATATCCAATCATCATAAGGTTGAGATTTTTCAAGTTTTTTCATTCCGCACGACTTACTTTGATGATCCGTGGATCCTTCCTTCCCCATCGGCCATGATGGATGAGACAGGACACCCAGGCATGTCCATGCCCTTATCCGCAGCTGAAGTAGCATACTCTTTAGTCCAACAAGCTTTAGCTAACACTGATCCGACTCCTGCACAAGAGTTAGATCCACTTATAGAGCCCATTTGGGCTTAGGGTTCTCTCACTAACACCGATTCATTAGACTTAGTCTTGCCTTCTGACAAAGCAGTAATCGAAGCAATGACTAGTCTAGACAAACCTTGGAAATATCTTCATCACAAATCATATTTTCTCCCAGAGTTAAGCTGAATTGACGCAGGAGAATTCACCGTGACCATGATGGGAGATCAATCATGCCCTATTAATCTCTTAACTACACACAAAATTTATGCTGAGGATAATATGGCAACTATCGTTGAAACCTTACCAATCAATATCTCCCAAAACCCTGGCGTCGTGGAGAATGTCTTCGTCGGAGCGGACTGCTCCCCCAAAGAGATTCAAATATACACAGATCTTTTCAAAGAATTCCATGACGTTTTTGCTTGGTCTTATGAGGAAATGCCAGGCATTGATCCAAGAATAGTTGAACATGAAATCACAATGTATCCTAATGCCAAGCCGGTTCGACAGAAGCTTCATCCAGTTAATCCTAAGAAAGTAGCAGCCATTAAGGTTGAGGTTGAGAAATTGCTAAGAGCCGGGTTTATATATCCTATCCATTTGACCCAATGGGTGTCAAACCCAGTGTTGGTTAATAAAAAACAAGGCACGATTCGTGTATGCACTGACTTCCGTGATTTGAACAAGGCATGTCCCAAAGATAATTTTCCCACACCGTTCATCGACCAGATCATTGATGAATGTGCGGGTTGCGAAGACTTTTATTTCATGGATGGTTTTTCGAGATATAATCAAATCCAAATCAAACTTGAAGACTAGCACAAAACGACATTCGTCTTCCCATGGGGTACATTCGCATATCGTAAAATGCCTTTTGGTCTCAAAAATGCTGGATCCACCTTTCAGTGGGCCATGTCTTTTTATTTTCATGATCTCAAGCATATAGTCAAGGCCTATCTAGATGATTTAGCATCATGATCTCGCAAGAGAACGGATCATCCCACACACCTCCGACTTATCTTCGAACGTTGTTGCTACTTTCGGATTCGTCTGAATCCAAACAAGTGCAGCTTCTGTGTAATTTTAGGACGATTGTTAGGTTTCATAGTGTCAACAATAGGGATCATGGTCAATCCTTTCAAGGGTGAGGCAATAATTCAGTTGCTCCGCCCACGTACAATCCTTCAACTTCAGAGTCTACAAGGCAAGGCGAAATTTTTACGATGCTTTATCACCAACTATGCCGAAATCACCAAGGGATTTATGCGCTTACTGAAGAAAGACATTCCCTTTTACTGTGACGATGTGGCTCAATGCTCTTTTGAGACATTGAAACATGCCCTCACAACTTCCCCTCTTCTCCGGCCACCGAAATATAACAAAAATTTCTTATTATATCTAGCCACAGCAAAGTCAACCATTGGCATGGTTTTAGTTCAGGAAGATGACTTGTTCACAGAATACGTGATCTATTACCTGAGATGAGGCCTCGTAGGACCAGAACTTAATTATTCTCACATCGAAAAACTTGCGTTGGCAGCAGTTCATGCTGTTCAACGGTTCCATCATTATGTTCTATTTCGAAAGACCACCATCATTTCTATCGTGAATCCATTCCAGTACATGTTGACACGACGGGTAATAGGCGGAAAAATCAGTAGATGGATAGTCATCCTCCAAGAGTTTGACTTAGACTTCATTTCAACAAAGTCCAAAAAGTCATTGGTCTTCGCAGAACTTATTTTGGAACTTTCGGTTGAGTCAGGTGACATTGTGCCTGAAGAATCGCCTATCTGGGGAGATATGTTTTTGATCACATCTTCAGATCCCTAGTATGGAAACATACTTATCTATATCCAGAATTTGAGGTGCCCCACCACTTCTTCTCATGATGAGCATTGACATATACACCATCAGGCTAAGAATTATCTCATACTCAAAGATACATTGTATCGGAGAGGTGTAGACTACATCCTACACCGATGTCTCACTCATGAGGAAGCAGTTATCATGCTTAACAATTTCCATACCGGAGCTTGTGGCGATCATTTGTATGGGTTGGTAACAGCCCAAAAGATTCTATGAGTAGGTTACTTCTGGACGACACTTATCAAAGATTTTATCAAATCGGTCAAGAAGTGCCATCCATGCCAAATCTTCTCTTGGAAGATGAGGGCACATCCCGCTCCCATGTTTCCTGTCATCGCTGTTGGTCCCTTCACCAAGTGGGGGATTGATTACACTACTTGCAACCCTCCTTCAACAAGGGGGCACCGCTATATCATTGTAGCTGTAGACTACTTCACAAAGTGGGTCGAAGCTATGCCAACGTTTAAATATGATGGAGAGATTGCAACTCTCTTTTTATTAAATCAGATAAAGCAAGGTTCGGCGTCCCGAGGGAGATTGTCACTGACCATGGAAGTCACTTTCAAAACCAAATGATGACCGAGTTAATATCAAAGCTTGGGTTATGGCAAGAACATTCATCACCCTACTACCCCCAAGCAAATGGGTAGGTGGAAGTCGTAAAAAAAAATCTTAAGACTATTTTACAATGAACTATCAACTCAGCCAAGTCAAATTAGCATTTGATGTTATACTCGACATTATGGGATTACCGAACATCTGTTAAGACTGCAACTGGATTTTCACCTTTTCAACTCGTTTATGGGTTGGAGGCAGTCTTGCCCATCGAATGTCAAATACCGTCTCTAAAGTTGGCAGTACAATTATTGCCTGACACTTATCCACTTGAGGAATGGTTAGTATACTTTGAGCAGCTCAATGAGCAACTTTGTGATGCGATCTTGTCCAAAAAGGCTCACAAACATAAGGTCAAGTGTCAGTATGATAGGTTCGTTCATCCTCGGGTTTTCTATGAAGGTGACCTTGTCCTGGTCTACGACCAAGATAAGGACCCCCTGGGGGTAGGAAAATTCAAACCCATGTGGTTCATACCCTTCATCATAAAAGAGGCTTTAAAATAGGGCTCTTATTGTCTGGTTGATTTTGAAGGGAATGCTTTGATGGAGCCTAGAAATGGGATCTACCTTAAGAAGTATTACTCATAGGCAGGTCACTGTGGGTAACTTTTTGTAACATATGTATAGTCTTTGTACTATTACTTTTTAGTTTCTTTTAGTATTATGGACGTGTTGTTGATACTATCTTTCATCATTGTGGCAGATGTCAATTGATTCCGAAGTGTTCATTGGGTATGCAGATGGTGCTAGTCGACACACTCAGAGGCTTGCTTTCGCATCTTGGGTAATCTTTACACCTCAAGGCTAGTTGTTATCTTCCAGAGGTATATGCTTAGATGAAACCACAAATAATTTCATCGAGTATAGTGCATTTATTGAATTACTTCGTGACGCTTTTTCATTGGGTATCTCTAATCTCCGGGTCTATCTCGACGCTCAACTAGTTGTGTCTCAGTTAAACAGAGTATACCGGGTTCATGATCCAACTTTACACCGACAATTCCTCAGGGTACGTCTCTTAGAATGAAACTTTGATTATATTACATATTTTCATGTGCCTAGGAGATTAAACCAAGTTACATATACTCTAGCTAATCAAATTTTAGATTGGCATCTTGCACACATATGATAGAACATTAACATAAGCATGTAAATACATTATTTGTACACATGATCCATAAGACACAAAAGACCAAAAAAAAAAACCATATATAATATCATAAAGTAACCAGAGTACATAAATGGATGCAAGCACCTCAAAAATAGGACCAATAATGAGTCACAGGGTTTATGCCCTAAAAAAATATATACAAGTAGTGCTCGTGGCATGTAAAATGTCTAGATAAGTTCAGGGCCTATGGGCCCTATTATACTGGTTCACAGCATGGGCTAAACGCCTAAACAATCAGACCCACATCTGAGGTGCCCCCACTACATGAGGCTGCATGGATGGCGGCAGGTCCTCAATCTTTGCCACTAGGACTATGCGAGTGAGTGCAGTAAAGTTCTGCTCAACTCGTCTAAGTACCCTCTCAGCCTCCTCGGCTGGGAGTTCTCCTGTTAGTTTTGGTCCCCTGACAACAACGATTGCGGCCCCTGGCCGAGGACGACGCTTGTTCCTTACATAATTGGCAGGTCGCACTGGTCCCACATCCGCATGCAACAAATGTATATCCGTCAAATACTCTGGCATATAAAAGAATGATGATATATAAAAAAAATGACATAAAAATTAGATATACCAAAAAAAAAAAAAAAAAAAA
>JASDQU010738041.1:252630-268534 GCA_032191745.1 Picea mariana | reverse complement strand
ACTGGTATCTCTAGGTCTCTTGAAAAATCAATCCTGACATAGGGGTATTCCTCTATAACCGGGATCTACCATGACATCCATGCAAAAAAGTCATCATCAAAGGACTCATTGGTCCTTCCACCACCCTATCACAGCAGTAATATTGCCCATCTACACACAGCAGGAAAAGAGGCCTGATGTCCTCGTACCACGACCCGAGGACTAAAACTTGGAACTGTCTCGAAAAAGAACGAACACAAAATAGTCCTGAACCTGAAGTTCCTCTGTGTCCACTGACGACAATCTGTCAATTGCTTCTTCATACACTCCAGCAGTGTAGTACTCCAGTCGAAAATTTGTGCATTCAAGCACTGGACAACACAGTTCATCTGTGCGTGGGATGCCTGATGCAAGGTTGTTGAACCAGTAATCTTCCCAATGAGCAATAATATCGCTTGTAGCGATAGGTTAGTGATCTTTCTTATAGGCACCTGGGAGCTCAAACGGTTTGTCCCAGCCTCATAGTGCAAGGCTATCAATTCTGCTATGTTATGCAGCCCCGATGGAAACATCTTGAAATTGACTGGTTCCCCTCTCCTTGAGAGGCCAGTCAAAAAGTAGATATCCTTGATGGTGGGCACCAGTGATTTCCCCTCTAGCATGAAAGCCTCTACATCAGGGTGCCAATAGTCAACCAAGGCATTTAGTAGCCTTGTTTTCACCTRCATAAATGGACATAGGAAGAACTTTAACAAACCACATTGCATTAATGTGGCCATGACATTCGGATCTCTCGCAACCAACTCACCAACTTCTTCATGCTCCCTTTCCCTCCAGTGGACATACATCCTGCCAAAACAACAAGGTTCAGGAGGGTGAGTGAGTGATTTTTTATTTTTTTTCTATAAAGGGAGGTCCACGCATGCTGTCTAGGTGAGAGTTGCGTGTACACGTAGGTAGGTTTTACTTTACCCGAGTGTGCACGTGGCCTGTCCAGAGATAGCCTGAGTGGACCTAGGGCCAACCTTTTAAAGGTTGACGCCCACCCAAAAAATGAAATGCAAAGCAACAATAAAGAATTGAATAGCTAGATAGGGGAGTTTGTACTTACTTGGTCTAGACGGAAGTTCATTTTGTCCACTGTAGCTCCTAGAATCACCACTTTTATCAAAGGGGGTCTTTTGGTTCCAGAGTCAATTTCCAAATCAACAATGGTGATAATGAGTTGCCAACTTCCATTTATAGACTTTTTGGCCTTTTTTTGTCACTTTTTTGGCCTCCCTTATCATTTTATTTATACCAAAAACCATTTAGAGTGATTCAGGAGTTGCATCGGAGGGATTTGATCGGGTATTGGGACATATTTTGGGCGTTTTGAGTACTTTTCGACGGTCCATGAATTTTTTTTCCGACGATCAACTTGAACACAGAGGATTAGGTTTCTACCCTGATTCTTGTATCTCGTTGTCCTTTTCCTTTGGCATAAGATCGATCCCATCAGGCTGTGACACAGAACCATCATCTCTGATTTAGAAGTGTCACAACTTGGTGGTAGAGCTTACCAGAAAATGGATGCCCTAGGTAGATCCTGGTTGCATTATGGCATTCATGCTGTCTCTAAAAACACTGTAGGCTCGGGAGTCCTTATAGTCTTTCCTGAATATGAGTTTGAGCCTCATTTGCATGATTCTTCTTTTCTCTTGACCTCACCCTCAGGACTCCCAAAATATAACGGGTCTTCTTTTAAACCCTTTTTAGACCCTCTAAATATGAAAAGATTTCTGAGAGATCTTGTGGCCTTTCACGCTCGTTAAACTGAAATTTGAAGTCACGTCTGTCCGACGGTAGTTTACCCCTTTTTCGGTCTGGACAGTCAACTGTATGAACAAAGGTATACTCTATGGAACTTTGGTTATATAGAAGAGTACTCTCAGGTATAATTTTATCCCTTTTTCGGGCCTGAGGGACTAAACTTACGAAGAAGGAACCCCAATGGAGTCCATAGTTAAGATTTTTTCAGACTCCCTAAAATTGAAAAGATTGCCGAGTGACCTTATTCTTTTACACTCGTTAAATTGGTCCAGAAGAACATTCTCGACAGAGTCCATAGTTAAGCTTTTTTCAGACTCCTTAAAAATGAAAAAATGGCCGAGTGATATTGTCTTTATCACACACGTTAAAATGGTTTTGAATAGACGTCTTGTCGGTGCTAGTTTACCCCTTTTTCAAACCGACTAGACTACCTTCAAAAAAGGTACCCAAATGGAGTCTCCTTTTATGTTTTTTCAGACTCTCTAAATATGAAAAACCACCGAGCTTACCTTCTCTGGGCTTATTAAACTTACATCGAAGGACATTACCATTGTGTGTTTTATTAACCGCATTTTCATGCCTTATATATCAGCCTTGTAACAGTTTGCTTCTGCGTTTCAACACCCTTGGCCCCCGGAGGATTTTTCCCGAGTATCATGATACTAGAACATCAGTCTTATCCTCATGCCTTGATCTTGTATGTTTGCAATACTCATTCCTCCATTGTAACGTAACATTCCTTTATTCTTTTTCTCACAATTATTGAAAAAGACAAAAACATCAAATATACCCCAAAATGAGGAAGGGAAAAGTGTTTTCTTTATTGGCAGCAAAATGATTCGGCCTTGGATAAAGCACATCTGTCCATTTGTTCATCAAACTATGAGATGTAATACGACCTTAGGAAGCTATTATTGCTATATCGAGTTGTTTCCTCTGCTATTTGGTTATCCTTCCAAACATATGGAGAGTTTGCGTTGCCTCCTGCTTCGTAGACTTATGATTAATGCCATGCTTCCTGAGTCTCATCATTTGTCATGCTATTGTCCAAGGAAAGTTTGTCACCAAGCCTGAGTAGGCCCCTCTGCAATTTGTCTCTTGCCCTCATACCCGACCATCCTGAATATCCAATCAAGTCCTTGTTCGAAATCAATGAAGCCTTCAGTCTGATCATCAAGATTATCTAGTCCATGACCGACGAGCCATCTAAGACCTCTGGGTAGTGCAGTTGTACACTCATATTACACTCCTACCCGATTTTTGAAGATTTTGAAGTTGTTGCTCGAGCTCTGAAGATCTCATCTCCAACCATCATGTTGTATTGGCTTCTAGAATATGGATACTCTATATGTATATCTTTTTGATTTTGAGATGTAGCTCCACTGTGTATTGTTCGCGGCTACTCTTTATATAGTTATATGACATGGATCTACAGTGTATTTGATTATAAGCCATGATTCTATTTTATTCCAAGCATGGGTATGCCTGCCTCGGTGAGACATTTGTTATTTTTGCAGACGACACCTCCCTGTTCCTGATCCTTGGGCTCAATCGTTTGGCACATCAATAAAGATTGGTAATGTATTTCAGCCATCAGATGCTCTTCTGACCTCACACATTAGGGGGCATATGTTATAACCCTAAATTGCACCATACATGCTTACATGGCATCGGGCCATCTTAGATCCCTTCTTTGCCAAAGCACTACTAAACAACTCTTTAAAAATCCTCTTTTATAAAGGCCCATGCACCCTACTCCACTACTACACATGTACACACTAGCGGACCTCAAATAGCCCATGTGGACCAACAAAAGCACGAAAAAAGGAAAGTTGTCGACGGAACACAAAAGCTATGGGTGAGTTAACTGAAACTCCCAGCCATGCATGGCCAAGGGTTCGTCCAAATACCTAGCTCCTTCCAGCCTATAAAAGGAGGGGTAGGGGTCCCATTTGGAAGGAGGAAAAATATAGCAAAGAAACTCTGCCCATTTGTGTATTCCCATTGTCCCAACCCTTTATCCTTCCTTGTGCCAAAGGAGATACAAAGCAAAGAAATTGGAGGACAGTTGAAGAGGAGCCCATGCTCAGGTTCGTGGAGCGATGTCCGGTCTCAACTTTTGTAAGTTGACTCATTCAAAGTAATAAAGAAAGTGCTTTTGTCGTCCCAATTCATGATTTATTCGTAATTTGCTAAGTACATGTTTGAATTTCTAATCCGTTATTCTATAGGTAGCATGCATGTGTAGTTGTTTCTTGTCTTGTATGAAGGTCAGCATTGGAAAGGAGAATCGCTAACAAGTATTCAAGTGCGACAAGGGATCGACATCGAATGCTCGGAACGAGGTAGGTTGATCTAGCCATGCATTTAGTAAAAAGAAATGGGATTTGAGTCTTGGGACGAAGGTAGAAAGTAGATTTTCTATAGGTCATATCTGCATGCAAAGTCTAACCCTATTTTCTAGTCCATAACAAGATTTCCCTCACAACATTAACGACCGGGATATGAATAGCAAAGGGAGGTTTCCCTTCTGGAGGAACATAAAAATGGGGCTATCCCCCGGGGGGGGGTAGGCCTGAAATAGGATGGTGGTCTTCCAAGTGGGATAGGTCCACTAGATGGTGGTTTTCCTCCAGTCGGTTGTATTTGGCTGGCAAGGGTCTGCATTCTCTAGTGAAAAGATGTCCCAGTAGGATCATGTAGAACATGTGGGGCTACAGAGTGAAATCTTGTAAAAGTGGGGGTAGGGATCGAAGTGCCTTGGGAATGAGTTGAGGTGATGAGTCTAGCATTAGGATGGACTTATGCTGATGTAACAATAGGGTTAATGACCTGATCGATGGAGTGATTCATAGTTTGACTAGATGGCCCAGTTTCAACAGGAGGGTCATGAGGATTAAAGGGTTGTCAAAAGAATTCAAAATTCTCATAGAGATCGCATCCTAGTGAATTCCTGCATACAGAATGAGCATGTGTGGGAATTGTATCTACTGTAGTGGTAGGACAAACATAAGTCCTATACTCATCACCAAAGGTTGGTTCTGTGGATCCCATATATGTTTTGGTAAAATATCTCGTAGGTAACTGTGGGACCTCTTTGTCTATGACATTCCCAAGGGAGTCTAAATGAAGCAGAAGTGGTTAAAGAGGAATTGTCGACACAAATGTAGTGTGAATATTGGGATTCTCATCCGTAACCAAAGTGCCTTCTGAATTGTCTAACGGAGGAGCAACAACACTCCTAGCGTCAGATTGATTTTCTACCTCTCCATGGTAGTTGTCTTCTGGAGGGTTAGGAGGTAAGGGTTGGTAGCCTTCTGGAGGCATCCCTTGCATCTTACATGATCGACGAAGACCTTTATCATCTACAGGATCAATTTTGGAGAATAGCAGTACATGCTAAAAATCTAGGGCCAACCAACAAAAAGAAACAACATACGCTAATAAAATCTAGGAATCAAAACCAAGCAAACAAAACTTCTCTCGATGATCGTACTAGTTGGTGATGAAATCCAATGTTGTGTGATCAAGTCAAGAAGGGGCTAGGATATGGTGGAACAATTACAATGGCGACCTACTTAATGGACTTTCACCTTGGTGAAATCTTCCACTCAGTAATTGTGGATTTATCCTCCAAGGAGCCCGAGTGAGTTGGACCAATGTCTATTCCAGGTACAGTGAGACTTCCCTTCACCGTCACCTTGTGTAAGTACCTAAAGATTATGGTAACTAAGGACACCAACTCACAGTTAGCCCCTGGGAGGTTATATTCGACAATCTAATCCGAATGTATGGGCATGATAACAAGTCCTAAGTCAACTTGAGAGGCTCCCACACATAATCGTGGGTATACCCTCAAGTGACCCCCAATATACGATCTGACCACTACAAACAGTTGAACCACGGAGGGATAATCTCCGTAATTCTCCCGAATGCAACCTTGTGCGTAACCCTTGTGTGAGAGGGGGATTCCAGAAAGCCTATATGACAATTGGATTTGACTCTCCCTATCTCAGGATGCTAATGTTTGTTTTGAAAAACTTTGGAGAGTTGTACTCACGGCCTAATCCAAAGTACTGGTCCTAATCTAATGTTGGTGGAATATCCTAAAAACAAAATGTTCTAGATAATTTTTAATTAGCGTTCATTTTTCAGCTGTTCTTTACTCAAGGGGTGTATGACAATGAAACCAATGGTATCATGACTCAATTCCCCAAAAAATGCATAAGAAATAATAAGCAGTCATTTCTTTCGATGAATGGTTATTTAAGGGAAAGAGAGAAAGTTGTTTTCACTATCAAACACTAAGATGCAATGTCGTCATACAACTGTTTCTCAATCAAATATAATGAAATGCTAAAAATTTCATAAATGCCTTCTAATACCCAAACCAATCACTAAAATATATCCTTTTTCTTATATGTGAATGATAATCAGATGTACAACTTCTAATGTCAATCAAACTTTAGGATTAAACAATCAAAAGCAAACCTCACACAAAACAAAAATACACTCTCGTCGTGAATAAAAAAGAAGGACAAAGATAACCAAATTTGCAAACAAGAACCAAAAACCTCAAAAAAAAGAGAAATGATGGAAAACTAACCTCAAAGATCAGATGGAAAGATTCAAAGACCTTTGGATTTCCTCACAAAAGCTTCCACTCAGTTAGATAAAGGAGAAGAAAACAACAAGTTAACTCTAGGTCAACAAAGACAAAGAGTGACTTCAAGGAAAGGAAATAAAATGTCAAATTCCCAAACAAAAGAGGATCAATCCTTAGAAAATAGGGTGTTTAAGGCCAATACCAATATGGACTGAGAGTATGAGACTATGAGCAAGTGCAAAAAACAAAAACTGAACCCAGAAATTGAAAACCTAGAGGATTTTTCATTGAAAAGGGGGTAGTGCTCTGGTGTAAGGGGAACCAGAGCATTCAAACACTCTGTGTAAGACCACCAGGGAGTGTTGGTGCTCTGATAACAAGGGCAGTGGAGTTCTCTACTTCAAAAGTTCTGAAAAATGCCCAGAAACTCAAAACAATCAAGTAGACGCAGCAAATCAGGGTGATCATGATGAAATAAAGAGGCAATCAAACAAATCTAATAATAAAAAATAGTATGGAGAAGGTCAAATGAGTGGGAAAAGGGCCAAAACAAGATCTGGGAAAGGAAACAAAAATTAGAGCTCCTCCCCAGTGGAGTTGCCAATTTTTGTTACAGGTGAATCCCCCTGCGGACAAGTGGATTCCCTCTTTGTCTCTAGACTCCGAAGGCCAAGAAAAAAAAGTTCTTAACATGGACACTGACATCCTTTTAGGTCTAATCAAGATAATATACAAAGGAGAAGAAGAAAGATATGTACCTTATTAATGATGTTGTCCCTGCAAAGTCCAGGCTAAGCTTCAATCCCGAGCTCCCTGATAGGTCATGTAGAACAAACAAAGATACAATGGACTTCCTACTCTACTGATATTAGCTCAAACATAGATCCATCAATTGTAGACAAAATCATATGGAACGAACATAATTTTGAAAGAAACATGCCAAGCATTGATATATTGATAAGAACAAGTAAAAGTACTTACAATCCTTTGATGTAGGTGCAACAACTTCTTCCAGTTCTCCTTGTCCAACCCCTTTGCTCAAGTAATCTCCATTGTTTTCTATATGTTTCCTATGAGATCATAGGTTTCATACCTCCATTCTTTTTCATGTACCTTTCACCATGAAAAGGCCTCCTTATATAACCTTGGAGAGGTCCAACCACTTGAGAGATCTTTGGGATAAGTTGAGGATTCATCTCCTTCAATTGAGGATCCTCCCTAAGATCATGCCTTGATCCAAGATTTGAACCCAACTACCTTCATATATTGAGGGGATTGTCCCCTGATTTCCTCCAACAAACCAAAAATTTGCTCAGAAAAGGCAGCGCTCCCCCAAAAGGGTGCACAAATCGCTTAAACACTCCCCCAAAGAGGCCCAGGGAGTGCTAGCACTCCCTAATAGTGGGTAGGGGAGCGCTCCTCTCCAAAATCCATTTTTGAGTGGTTCTTTCAGTGGAAAAAGGCTTGTACTCCTTGTCAACTGATTTTTATTCTTCAAAACTAGTCTTTGAGGTGTCTTAAGTGTCTTTGTGATGTCGTGAGAGGCACGACATAGGAAATATGGCAGTGTGATGTTTGTGACACTTGCGACACTTGTGGTCAATATGCGACACTTGCGGACAAGATGCAACACTTACAACACTTGTAATGATGACACTTGCGACACTATTGAAGTGAGTAATTTTGATGTGTAACAATGATAAATTTAAGTTGAAAATTATTTTCAATTGGATTTCTAAAGGGGGGTGAAAAATAGGATGAAGGTCCAGTGGTGAGAGGGGAGACATTTCCCTTTCGCTCATACACTATCATACGATTGTTCATATCTTGTACAAGATGTAAGAGGGCGAACATGTTTGTCTGTTTAACTGATTCTCCCTGAGGAAGACTTGTTCTTTCAAGCTATTCTTCATACTCTAAACACGTATGAAGAGTAGAACCGAGGTTATCAATGCCTTTTTTCTCAATACTATGACGATAGGGGGAAGGTAATGCATTATAATAATGCATGAAAGAGGCTTGGTTCTAAGGTCAGGGATTTGATTGTATAACTTAGTGAAACACAAGTTGAAGGACTTGATGGTCTCACCATCCTTATAGGCGATGTTATTGTACTCTCGTAACTTCTCAGCTAGGATTTTAGATTTCACATAAGTGGATTTGAACCAATATACTAACTCCTCCCAAGTAGACAGAATCTTAGAAGGAAGGTCAAAGAAATCGTCTGCAACCTTTCCTTCCAAGGAATTGACAAATAAGCACATGCAAGTATCATTTTCATTAGCTCCTATGTTGTGAAAGGCATTAGAAAATTCCACCAGGTGTTCATTTGTAGTGACAGTGTTATTCCCTGAAAACCTGGGAAGATTGTCTTTGAATTTTAGAAGTGGATGAGTAGCAGGTGCTAGGTTAAGAGGAGAGGAAACATGCCATGGTGTGGTTGTAACATCTTCTTCAAATTGAAAAATCCCATACTTTTTAATGACTTTGGTGGGGTTTGTGGTAGATTGGACAGGGATATGGTGGCTATATAAGCTACCAATCACTGATGAAGTTGAATACTGAGAAGAGGAAGCACTTCCAGTGCCACCAGAGCCACCTCTAGATGTCGTCTTGTGGATGATAGGTAAGGGAAAGAAAGATGAACTAGATGAATCAGACAAGGTTCTCCTTAGAACACTTTGTTGGGTAGATAACACAACGTTCCTTCTTCCTATTTCAACAATAGGATTAATTTAAGGTGATAAGCCTCTTCTCCTCCTAGAAACACGAGGGTCTAAGGACATGAAAAGAAGATCAAAGGTGAAGAAAAAAAAAGGTTATTGCTGATTTCTAGGTCATCTAAGTCTAGCTTCCCAATGTTCTTGGGCACTAATGTCTTATTCAATTGCTGCTCATGAATGCTTAAGCTCAGCTCGAGTATTAGCAGTGTCTAAAATGGTGTTAAAAAAATTCAAAGCAATGTTGGTCTGATCTTGAAGACCGGGCTCAATATTGGGCTACCTTGCAACAGGTACAATCATTAAGAAATAAAACAGTCAAAGAATCAATATCAGAAAAATAGATGTATTCGAGGATAATCAAGCATAAAAATAAATGAGAGAGATATTGAAGATCTCCCCGGTATGGTTGCCAAAATAAATGTTGAGGAAAAGATATGAAATTATCTTACTCAAGCATTTTAAGATCTTGCTTGGCTAAGGAAAGATAAACGGGAATATCACCCTATGTTTATAGCCATCAAAATTTGTATTTAAATTCACAAGTATTGATTACAAGTTCTTACGATGCTTTTTTTTATAAATGAAAGCTTGCAGAAAAATTCATTATTTATGTAATTTTTTGAATATAACAGATGCTAAAATAAATATAGAGACAGAAGTAAAGACACCAAGTCAATAATCAAAACAGATGAGACATAAAGAAATAATTTATTTCATTCCAATTCATCAAAAGAATCATTCTCTTTACAAAATTTACTAAGGAAATTTTGGACCAAAGTCAAACTTAGATGTCCTCGATGAATCATACAAAAGGACTTCTGACAGAAAGTAAAAAAACTGAACTTTAGAAGCTGGATCAAGTTGCCACAGATTGCTGCCCACTCGACTCTGCACAATAGCCTTTGTCAGTCATGATATTTAATTCACAAACAGACATGTCTACACATACTGTCAAAGATAGATCACCACCTCTGAAAAACAACTGTCTGAATGATATAATTCAGCCTTAAATCTTGTTGTCTATAATAGGACCCTGCTATCATAAAAGAGAATTAGGCTTCCAATGAATTAAAGAATGAATGAAAACTGAATTATCTCAACAAAACTCAAAGAGCAGACCTTAGTATGATTCTCCTTCTATTCTCCTCATGTTCCTCCTTTTCCTTTTGCCTTTAAGCAATTAGAACTAGTTGAAGTAGTTGAACTACTTCCTTAGTTAAGTTAAATAAAACTCAGCCAACTTTTTAGTTAAGGGGGAAAAGTAATAAAATCATAATAAGGGCTTTTAATAAATAATAACTAGTAGGAGGGACCCCTTGTGACTCCCTTTAGTTCTTTAACAATAATAATACAACTAGTTAATCAAACAAAACATACCTCCTTGTGACTCCCATCATCACTTTCATATTTTGACAATTTATATCAATGATAATTGAAATTATTTCCAAAAATATATTACCATATATCCAAAAAATAATGTGTTATCCAAAATTCAGAAGTCGACTGTTCTCAACAATCAATAAATAAAAACACTTAAAATCAATATTTACCACTCTGGGAGGCAATATTTCCCTTGTTGTTGCTGTCACCCTTTGATCTTTCTGAATTTTCCTTAGGCTGTGTGGAGCCTTTAGACCTAATCTCATTGATCACATGAGAGAAATATTCTCTCAAATGCATGCGGGAGGACACATATTTGGCAGAGTAATTTGAGGGTGAGGAGGGGGCAACAATGACATTTCCTTTGTCAGGAGCATGGTGGGCCTTGGATTTTAATATTTTTCTTGCATGGGAAGACTGTACTGGTGAGTGAATGAGGGAAACCTGGACAATTTGATTAATAGGTGGAGGGGCAGGTAGAGACAAGTTAGGCCAGCCACGATGTTGGGAGACTGTCAGGTGGACAATCTCTTTCCATCTGTCGTTTTTAGGGATTTCAGGTTGTAGTGAAACGTGAGGGGGTACTGGGATACCAGGGACCTATGGGGCTTGGAAGGGAGGCCTTTTAGGCCTAGGTTTGACCACTCCTTGCCCAATCTAGTTAAAGAATCCAACTTGAAATAGCTGGCCTAACTCTTGCGAGTCTGCATCAAAGTGTATAGATAATCTTGGCCTTCTAGGGCCCCTATTACAATTTCCTCTTCCTATGTTACCCCAACCATGGCTACCTCTGCTGAAAAATCTCATTCCTGTATGCATTATTGATTAACAAATAGTTTCTTCAACAACCATACATGACAACTCTTTTTAAATATGAAACAAAGTTTGTCTCAACAACATCTCAGACTCATGCAATCCAATCCATACAAATTGCTTAATACGTGTCAATGAGAAGGGGGTGAACAAGGGTTCTGGGATATGTGAGGGATTGTATTGAGTGAAAAGTGTTAAAATGATGGGGAATAGATCATGATTACTACTAACAAACATCAAACAATCAACTGTATCATAAATCAAAATAATATATCACTGTAATTCATCCCTGTGCGATGCTTTAGCTGTCATAATACATAATTTATATTAACCATAATTAAATTTTAAGAACAGGGAGTGGATAGGGAATATGGGAAGGCGAGGGGAGTTATAATGCATGAAAAGTGAAATAATGGTAGGGAAAAACATGAATATTGTTCAAAAAATCAATTAGGTAATCCATAAAAACAACTATGTATTGAATACAAACGATTCCAACACTAATTAAACAATTACTGTGTCAAAACTCATTCACTGTCACACATTCAAAAATTCAAGCCCTTTTTATTAACACATTGTATCATGATACTCAGAATCACTATGCATTTCAACTTTCTTATTAATAGAATTCTTGTTTCTTTTCATTTACTTCTCTTTTTTATTTAAAACAAAATCCAAAGGAACACACAGTCATATTGTTTCATCTTTGTCCAACATATATTTCTATAGAATATCAACCAATGACCATAATTCATAATTTCCCAAATCAAACATAGACACGGGTCTTTTCCTGAGTTGAACAAACTCTTTTAAAACTTGCTCGATTCCATTCTTTTGACAATATTAACAATTAAATTTGTAATGAAACCATACTACAAAACCCGTGCTTCATCCTTGATGGTGCAATAAAACAAAATGATGCATGATGTCTCCATAAACCATACAAAGTAAACAACCAAGTCATAGTCATCAACTTTCCAACTTGCAATGATCGCGATCGGGACTAATTAAACACACATTAGCCACCAACCTCAATTGACACCACACTTCAGGAACACAACGACCAACACATAACAGAAAGAGACAACCCTATGACTGTAGATTACCATTTACTCCCAATCAACAAATTTAATAAAACAAAATGAGTTGCGTTATCGATGCAACTATCACAACAAAAGGAGGCAGCGACTGTATACCAATTCTCATTTCCAATTACAACTTTCCAACAACCCGATCAAACAGAGATGAGACAATACTCAAAGCAACTGTCATAACCACTCAACCAATTTATGATAGTCAACAAGATACTTGACAAGAGTGTGACTAGTTGGGGTTATCAAAATTGGGCTCTATAACCATGAACATAATAAATAATCAAGAGTTCGCTTGGTCACCAAACACAGGGAGACTGGAGGTCGACCATATCAACAGTCGGTGGGAAATCTTTGAAACAAGCACAATGGAACCACAGGTTTTTATGACTCTCAGCTCATGCAATAGTGTGACAGTTCAACACTGGGTAGGATAGGCACAATGCAAAGGAGAAATGATTTCTCACTGGACAATAAAAAATACCAAGAACTCAAATAGGCAAAAACCTCACGCTTTTTCAAGAGTCAAACTAATTTATAACCATGCCAATGGAAATGCAGAACCCAGGTATTAACAAAAACCATAAAACATACTTCTTGGCATAATGACCATCCCATAACCAATTGTGTTGATGCCAATACCAAAATATAAGCCCACGACCAGGTGAAAAACCCACGAACATGGCTCTGGAGGATACACAGTGACCAAAAGGTAGGTCGAACATACACAACAACCCCATAGAAACTGAATACAAATAGATATGGTTACCATAACTGTTTGAAGGTAGACAACAAGTCTAAACAGAGCGAAAACCTCCACAAAATACCCATGACTACTTAAAACAACAAATATACATCACATTTTCCACCACACAGAACATCCAATGAAATCACAACTTCGACCATCAACTTTTCCATTTGCAAACACATAACCACATAGTCATTCCAGAGAAAACACCCTCAATTTACACAGTTTCCAATATCAGTAAAACACAACCCAAAACATTACCGAGCCATTGTTCAATTCGTACATAGAGTGAATTCATGGATGGATGAAAAGAACCATACCTGTAACCAATGTCTTTAAAAAGGGTGAGTTGGTCGAGCAGTTCCTTCCAGGACTAAATCTCAAAGCTTAACCACATCAAAACCAAATGAAAAATAACCATGCTAGGGTGACGACCCAGTGTGAGAAGTATGGAGTGACATGCATTTAATGCACATTGATTGAATCTTCCACCCCATTCAATTTTGTAGTACAGGCCAACCAGCCAAAACCTATTGATACTGAGAGGGGGGTGAATTAGTATCAAGGACAATTTAAAACCTTTTTCAACTTATACTTAAACCATTCAACTATATCCAATGAGAAATGGACAACAGTATAAGAGTTACACCAATACACCATAATACACCATGCACAATATATGAGAAATATTCAATAGTTTATTGTTTAAGGGAAGTAATGACTTCCAAAGGTAGCTATAGCTTCCAAATGTAGAGGGAGGGATAAAACTCCAAGAGGAAGATACAATCCTCCCATATCAAGAGAGATTTAAACTAACCATCCTTGCCCCTTCCTTCCACCCAAGAATATATGAGAGATAAAAAAACTTTACATTAAATCATAACCATCAACCAATCATCACATAGAACCTGGTAATGCTTCCTGAGACTTCTTCAATTTCTGCAATTCTTCAATTCTTGGAGTACTTTGATCCTGTAGATAATATTACTTAATGTATTCTATGAAACTCCTCCAATTTTCACTCCTTGAATCCTCCCCAAAAAGAGGTTATAGAAAGAATGGTAGACTTTATTCAATTCTGGTCTGTTTAGAAGACCCAACTTGTACAGCATGACCCGTGCTCAATATTTAACATCCGATTCTGAAAATCACACACAAGAAACTAAAGTCTATACTCTTTACAATGGAAGTGGTCCCACTTCATTTGGATTCCGTATGAAAACGTTATGACTGTTTTACCCGGAACACCGGTTTATTGACTAGCTTCAGGATTGGTCACAAACCCTATCTTCCATAGAGTGTATCTCCATAATTATAGCAAATAAAGAGATGAAATTTTTACCAAAGGTACCTTGATATGTCTTCTCAATACCATAGTTATTTCACCATCTGAATCATTCTAGAAAAAATGTTATAGCAAAAATGGTAAGATGACTTGAAAATAACATACCTTAGAACACATCACCAAAAGACTTCATCCTCCCTTGAAATTCGGCCTTCTTATCTTCTTATTACCTATGAAATTTGAATTGTATCAAATGAATGTATAATGATGTTTATTTATACCATTTATGTCACTTCCTTTTAATATTAGGTCCAACTTGACACTTTCTTATTTTGTAAGTCTTTTCTTTAATTATTTTCAGGGCCTACATGTACTTCCTTCTTCAATTCACTTTGTCATTTTCAAAAGTTCATTTCTCCTCAACCATGAGGATCCACGTGACGTGCCACATACCATCGGAAACAACATGATGTATACTATCCATTCATGGGTGTTGTATATGCATGTTCATTGTCCTTCATGTCCAAATACCTTTATCAATCTTGCGGTCCAAAACCCATGACTAGGGTTGACATCAATGACAACAACCAATCTTCCAACAATCACCCCCTTTGTCATTGATGGCAACACTCATGCTCCCCCTATCATCATGATCCCAATTTCTCTCCCCCTTTGACATAAATGGAAAAGTTTAGGGCTGCTCCCCCTGAGTTTAATGGAAAAATGTAACTCTCTTATTTGGGGTTGCCCCCCCTGAACATGTGGCACTCAATAATACTTCATCCTTATTTTTGGTCTTTGAGACATTTTCTTCCTTAGAATCCTTTCGTGTGGCTTCTGTATTCTCTCTATTATTCATGTTTAGGATGTATATGTTGTTAGGTCTTATTTTTGCAGTTGCAACCAACCTTCCTGAGTTATTTTCTCTGATTTTACATTTTCGGGAATCAAACGTAAGAGTGTATACTTGATCACACATTTTACTAACACTGAGTAGATTATGATTCAAGTCTTCAACCAATAGAACATTATTTTCTTTTACATTTTTTCTTCCAAGCTCTACTACACCTTCTCCAAGTATTTTGGTAGATGAGTCATCTCCAAATGCAACATTGCCACCCTTTCTCTTCAAGCTGATGAATTTGTCTTGATCCCCGATCATGTGTGAAGAACATCCACTATCTATGTACCATTCATCTTCTTCTTTACATTCTTCAGCGGTCAATGCTATTCGACAATCTTCATTGTTTGGAATATCTTTCCTTCTCCATACTGTGGTTGGCATAGGGATATCTTCATTCATATATCTGCAATCTTGTGCTTTGTGACCAAGATAATTGCATTTGTAGCATACAATATTTTTGTCCATCAATGGGTAAAATGAATTATAACTTCTGTTGACAAATCCACGATTATTTCCATATCCTCTGTTTACACCATTCATGTTTCTTGCGTATTTGTTCCTTT
>JASDQU010738041.1:232130-244664 GCA_032191745.1 Picea mariana | reverse complement strand
TAATGGTTACAATTTGATTAATTAATTGATTAATTAATTACATGTTACATTCATTGACATGGGTATTAAATTAATAGGGTTAATAAATTATAAGTTTAATTTGTTAAAGACTTATGTACACGGAAAGGGATAAGACATTGAACATAAAGGGATAAGATATTAATTATAAAGGGATAAGATATTAATTATGAGGGGATAAGGTAATAAATGTGTATGTAAGGAAGTAAATGAAAGGAAGGGCGGTGAAGGAGGAATATGAGGGGGAGGAGGTTTACGAAGGAGGGATGATCATTCTATGAAAAAATTGTTTTTTTGAGGGGTTCTCTTGGATTTGCACAGAGGAGGGTTTTGAGTTCCGTAGTCGGGAAGGGTTAGTACAGGGGCACCGGTTTGCTGGGGGTTTTGGGCACGGGGGGCAGGATATCCATATGGTATCCTAGAGCTAGGTAGTTGTCCTAGTTGGCAGGGTGGAAACTCGGTTTTGGACAGAGGTGGTCCGTGGATTCAAGCCGGGCAAGGCAGCAACAGGAAGGTCAACAGGACAAGTAGAAAACGGAGGGTTAGCATCAGCCCAGGTATGTTAATTTATGTATTTGTTTTATGAAATTTAAGGAATATGATGTATTATGAGGTTGTTCGTAAGCTAATCTGTTTAGCTCAATAAATTTATATGTTCTGGTGATTAATCTATTTGTGCAATTAAATTTATATGTTCTGGTGATTAATCTATTTGTGCAATTGAAATGATTTATATCAAATTTTTTATTTCAAGTCACTACATGTTTCCCATGTCAAAGATTGGTGGGAGACTTACTGTGGGAAAAAGACCACTGAGGAATCCGCAATATTTGTATTCGGACCCACTTGGGATTCTTTCAGGGATGCGATTAAGGAACAATATTACCTTGTTGGAAGCTACGATGACCAGTATAAGAGGTAGACCACACTGTGATAGGAAAGGGACCAGACAGTGCTATAGTTCACAAACGTCTTCCATACCTTGCACACCAAGTTGGGTATAAAAGACTTTGAACGACATCTGGTGCTCAAGTACTGCGGTGGCATGCATAAATAAATGGATTTTCTAGACATATCGTCACTTGGCATGGCTTATCGATATGTTGTCAAAATCGAGCAGAAATATAAACAGGAGAAGCAGGAGTTTAGGTCTACAAATTCCTCACAGTAGAAGCAGGGAAAAGGCATCCCCAACCCATAGAAAAAAGGACAGATCAAGGATGGACCCCCTCAGGACAACCAGTCCAAGATACAAACAAAGAAGGGTAATGAGAAGATGAAGAAAGACACTAGGAAGTGGTGTGAATTGCATAAAATCCTAAGGCATAACACTAACGAATTTCGCTCGAAGCGTCATTGGTGGTCAAGTAGAAAGCCTCAGAGTCATAGGCAGGTTCTGACTCTGAATCAGATTCAGACAAGGGGAAGTGGATCATCGATGTAGAGCCCATTCCCACCGTTGCAACCATCAAGGTCCAGCCAAGTGAACCTAAAGAAACAGAGGAATGTGAGTTCCTTTTTCACTTGCAGATGTGGGTGAATGGTGCTCCATTGAATTTCATTGTCTATAGAGAAAGTCAAAAGAACTTGATCTTAGTAGAGGTTTTCAAGTGGTTGGACCTATAGACAACACCACACCCATAGCCCTACACCATCCGGTGGCTCCACCAATGATCCAGGATTTTATGTGAGATATTTCTATACAAAAATATACGATGAGGATCTTTTATAGACGATTAATTGCATGTGCAGATGAGTAAAATAATTTCTAAGCATTGCATATGAACATGAGCAAAATTGTCATAATTATGTGCATATGTGTAAGTAAATCTCTACTTACTCAAGCGAGAATGCAATCAAAACTCACACATATAATTTGACACCCATGTGATAACGGAATTCACCATACATCCTAGTTACATCTCTAAATCCACTTGGAATGTGAATTGATTTATTATCCTTCCTATAGGAAGGGGATGAAACCTTCCCACAAAATGTGGCACATGCTCCATAAAGGGATGAAAACCCAGAGCAGCCTTCTCTCACACAAAGAGAACTTAAGGCTCTCACATAAGTGATATCTCTTCAAACATTAGAAGGACTAAATTCCTTTCTTCCAAGCTCTCTTGAGCTCTCTCTCCAAGCTCCCTTGAGCTCTCTCTCCAAGCTCCCTAAAGGGGATTCATAAAGGGATGAAACTTGGAGCTTACATAAGGAGTTTATATAGTTTCGTTAACTCCATAATTCAAGGAGACAAAATCCACAAATTCAGGATCTAATAAAAACTCAAGGAAAAAAATGAGAAACCATCTCAACCAACCTATGAGACCCTTAACTTCCCCTTGAGACTAGGAAACCACTTGTGATAAAATGAGGAAGAATCCCAAACCAACTCATGAGACTCCCAACTTCCCCTTAAAACTAGGAAACTAATTTATGACATGGATTCTCACACAAAATTAATTTCCCTTTTTACAAATTCCTTGAAAAATACATGAGCATATTATGCTCAAAAGTATTAATCAATTATAGTTAATCATTTCACCTTTACCAAAATAGAGCTTTAGCCTTGGTATGTAAAGTGTAATACACCTTGTCCATAATACTGCAGAAAATTGTTTGAGACTTCTTCATTGGAAGTGGAGATCCTCCTTGATCAATGAAGGGAGAGATCTTTGTGTTAGCCAACAGTATCACATGCCCTATAGCATCGATCCCTTCAAGGATGAGGTATTGTGTGATATTTCCCCCCTTGAAGTTTGTGATTTTATTTTAGGCCAACCATACTTGTGGAAACGACATGTTGTATATGAGTCTAGACCTCACAGTGTTATTATTACTTTGGGTAGACAATTGTATAGGATACCAAAGGTAGCTCCGCCTACCACCATTTCTTTGATCTCTTCTAAGCAATGCAGGAAGGCCATTTCCCAGACTGGAAAATTTTTCTTCTTCATGATTCGCTCTCAAAGTGAACATAAGGTCACATCCATGTACATGGCCTCTACACAGGACCTATCCATGTAGTAGAAGTAGGTGGACAAGGTCATGGAAGAATAGAAAGGCATCTTCTCCTCACCCATTGGGGTACCATTTCACTGTCAAGTCAAGCACTCAATCGATCTAAGCCCCAGTGCACCTCTACCCAATGGTCTATTCTATCAATACTCTCAGATGAAAAATGAGGAAATCAAGTGCCAGATCCAAGAGTTGATTCAAAAGAGGCCCATCTGACCCAGCTCCTCACCCTGCGGAATCCCAATTGTACTCGTGCAGAATAAAGATGGGACTTGGTGACTCTGCATTGATTACCAGGCCCTAAAAAAATCAAAATTAGGAACCAGTATCAAATTCCCTGAATTAACAACCTTTTGGACCAGCTCAAGGGACCCAAATACTTCAGTAAGATTGACCTGAAGTCTAGATACCACCAAGTCCCAATAGAATAGACTGGTGTATGGAAGACTGCTTTCAAGTCCAAAGAACTTATTTTCGAATGGCTAGTCATCCCCTACAACTTTCATGAGGTTGATGGAAGATATATTACAGCCTTTCATCAATTCTTTTGTGGTGGTATATCTGGATGATATCCTCATCTTTAGAAAGAATTGGACAAAACACTTGCAGCATATTAAGCAAGTCCTTCACACCCTGTGGCAACACAAGCTATATGCTAACTTGGAAAAATTCTCCTTCGACATGAACATGGTCCAATACCTAGGCTACATTGTTGATGAGCATGGTGTGCACGTGGATCCAACCTAGATCCAAGTCATTCGAGACTAGCCAACCCCGACCACACTAACCGAGCTTCATAGTTTCCTAGGACTTGCCAACTTCTATCGTAGGTTCGAGTTGGGATTCTCTCATATTGCATGGGTCCTCAACCAAGTGACCAAGGGTGGTGGCAAGGTAAAGTTTGTGTGGGGAAAATTGTAACAGAAAGCATTCGATGATCTTAAAAATCATTTGTGCTCAGCCCCAGTCCTCTCCTTACTTGATCTGCAACAGTGTTTTGAGATTGAGACCAGTGCTTCAAACTATGTTGTGGGTGCAGTTCTCACTCAACACAATCATCCAATGGCCTATCATAGTGAGACACTATCATATGTCGTCCATAAGTACCCCACATATGAAAAATAAATGTATTCCATTGTACAATCATGCTTCCAATGGAAGCATTACATTCTCGGGAAGGAGACAGTCATCCACACTAATCACAAATCACTATAGTTCATACAGACACAAGGAAAATTGCAGAAAGATTGCCATAAAAAGTGGTCCACATATTTTTAGCAATTTCATCTCAACATCAAATATAAGACTGGGAGAACCAAGTATGTCATTGACTACCTCATTTGACCTCCAGTTGCATCCCTAACCACAATGCTCCACTCTTGTGGACATGAGGCCTCAGAGTGGCCCCAACTCTACAAGAGTGATCTTGACATCGCTACCACTTACTAGATGTTGGGCACAGGCATGACTATCATTGACTTTCATATTCAAGATGGATTTTTATGGCATTTATGCCACCTCTGTGTTTCTTCAAGCAAGCGTGCGGAGCTGATTTGGGAAGCTCACTACAGTCGGATGGAAGGACACTTTGGCATGGAAAATATCATGGAAGTACTACAGGATAATTATATTCATCGAAACTTCGACATGATGTCAGAAAGTATATCAGGTCTTGCACTACCTGCGTCATTACCAAACTAGCCACTAAGAAGCAAGGCATGTACACCCCTCTACCTACTCATGACAATCCTTGGGAATCCATCTCGACGGACTACGTGTCTGGAATTATTTCAACCAAGCAAGGTAATGACTATGTTTTTGTGGTTGTTGATTGATTTTCTAAAATAACCATTCTAACAGCCTACAAGAAGAGTATCGCAGTGGAGGCCACTGCCAATATCTTATTCGAATGGGTGTGGGTACACTTTGGGATACCACAAATCATCAGATCAGATCAGGACAGCAGGTTCCTAAGCACATTCTGGTCAAACCTCTAGTCATTTTTGGACACCAAGATCAACAAATCCACCGCCTTCCACCCCCAAATTGATGGCCAGATAGAGGTCGTCAATGGAATGATTGTGCATATCTTGCACATGTACATCTCAAAACATCCACGCACATGGCATGAGAGTCTCCCCTATGTTCAACGCAACTACAACAAATCCCTCCATAGCTCGACCGGCCACAACCCCTTTCAGGTGGGGTTAGGATTTCAACCATTGGATCCCATTGATGCTGCAGTGCCCCTTGCATCCACAAAAGCATAATCATCCCATGCTCAATCTAAGGCCAACAAAGCAACCAAGTTTATTGAATGGATTCAGCACATCCACCAACAGTTCTATGATATTTTACAAAAATCCAATGCTAAGTATAAGTAGCACCATGATCAACACTGGGTGCTGCACAATTTTCATGTGGGAGACAGAGTTTGGTTTCATTTGCAGAAAGAGCGCCTTACATGACCCCTTAAGAAGCTTCATCCACTTCACTATGGACCTTACACCATCAACAAGGTTGTGGGTGGCAATGCTTTTGAGCCAAGTATTCCCCTCATTCCTTAGCTTACACCCATTGTTCAATGTGGACCTCCTTTGGCCATACTTTCCACCATTATTGGACACATCAGAGATAGAAAAACAGTTGACACCGACAAAGCTCAACCTTGACTGCATGGAACAGGTAACCTGTTGGTTATGGAGCCTGATTATCTTCCTGATTCAGAGGTCTTTGTTTTCAATGATGTTTATACACCATGAAGAATTTACACCTTGGAAGACTGTACACCCCTCCACGTGAGGGAGTGCAGGGGGGGTTTCCCCCCCTACGGGGTCTGGGGGCAAGCGGGCCCCCAGAAGTTACGGTAGAAGTTATGTTAGGGTTTTTTTCCCTAGAAGGAAACCCTCTTTTCCTGAGGGAATTGTATTGTGGGTATGTATCATTGTGAATATTGTATTCTGAGTGAGGATATTGTGAGAGAAAGAAGAGGAAGTTACAATAGGTGTGTTGTAGGTTGTATCCCTTCATTTGTTGGATAATAAAAAATAAGGACCTGACAATTTCTCTGGTGGATGTAGCCCACACTGGGTGAACCACGTATATGTGTATCTCTATTGTATTCTGTATATTTTGTGTTTTATTTCCACATTTGTTTTTTTTATTTCTATGTGATCCTTCTTTTCTAACAACTGGTATCAGAGAAAAAGGTAACTCATAGGAAAAGAGGGTTCCTAGTTCAAGTGGGAGCAATGGAGGAATATGGAAAGTTTAGGGTCAAAAAATTTAACGGCCAAAACTACCAGTTATGGAAGATGCATATGGAAGATTATTTATATCAGAAGGATATATTCCTACCATTGGGTGGAATATTAAAGAAGCTGATGGCCATGAAGGACAAAGAATGGGAGGTTCTTAATAGAAAGGCACTAGGAATGATACGGTTGAACCTGGCAGCGTTGATGGCTTTCAATATTTCAAAAGAAAATACAATGAAGGAGTTGATGGATGCATTGGATAAACTGTATGAAAAACCCTCAACGTCCAATAAGGTATTTATAATGAAGAGATTATTTAATATGAAGATATCATAAGGTGGGTCTGTTGCAGATCATTTAAATAAATTTAATATAGTTACTAATCAGCTAAGTTCTGTAAAAGTGGACTTTGATGATGAGGTCAAGGCTCTTCTACTCTTATGCTTATTGCCAGAAAACTGAAACAGCTTGGTCATGGTTGTAAGTAAGTATGTCTCTGGTTCAAACACTTTAAAATTCGATGATGTTGTTGATGTTATCCTTAGTGAGGAAATGTGACGAAAAAGCATAGGTGAGACATCAGGTAATGCGTTAAACATGGAGAATAGGGGAAGACAAAAGGATAGAGGAAAGGGATTAGGGAACCGTCAGAATTCTAGGAAGGGCAGATCCAAATCCAGACTAGGAAAGATAGAGTGTTGGAATTGTGGGAAGAAAGGACATCTGAAGAAAGACTACAAAGCTCCAAAGAAGCAAAGAGATGGATAGCCGGAGAAAAATCATGAAGCAAATGTAACAGGTGATGTGTTACAAGATGCTTTGATTATTTCTGTAGATAATATTTATGAGTTGTGGCTAGTAGATTCAGGGGCTTCATTTCATGCCACACCCCATAGGAAACATTTTCTAGATTATGTTCAAGGTGATTTTGGACAAGTTCATTTGGGTGATGATGCACCATGCAAAATTGTTGGAATGGGAAAGGTAAAAATAAAGCAAAGGAATGTAAACCAATGGTCATTGAAAGAGGTAAGACATGTTCCAGATCTAAGGAAAAATATAATTTCAACAGGGCAGTTGGAAATTGAAGGTTGTATATCCATATTTACAGTTAAGGTGTGGAAGGTCACCAAAGGATCACTGATGATAGCAAAAGGAGAGAAGGTAGGTACATTGTATTTATGTACTGGTAATACTGACTCTTCTATCTCTTTAGCTTCTATAGGAGTAGATACATCAATGTGGCATCATAGGCTTGGACACATGAGTGAGAAGGGGATGTAGATACTTCACAAAAGAATTTTATTTCTAGATCTTAAACAAATTTATTTGGACTTCTGTGAGCATTGTGTTTATGGAAAACAGAAGAGAGTCAAATTTCTCATAGTCGAAAAAGAAAAGAAGAGTGAAAGGTTAGAGCTTGTGCATACAGATGTATGGGGACCAGCTCATTTTTCATCTCTTGGCGGCTCTTGTTATTATGTTACTTTTATTGATGATGCAACTAGAAAAACTTGGGTTTATTGTGTTAGACAAAAATATGATGTTTTTGAGACAGGAAAAAGGTTGAAGTGTCTCAGATTAGACAATGGAGGTGAATATTGCAACAAGGAGTTTGATGATTACTATTCATACCATGGGATTCGTAGAGAGAAGAAAATTTCAGGAACACCACAATAAAATGGTGTGTCAGAAAGGATGAACATGACAATCATGGAGCGTGCAAGGAGTATGAGATTGCATGTTGGTTTGCCCTTACAGTTATGGGCAGATGTTTTAGGTATTGTTGTTTACTTAATAAATAGAGGACCTTCAAGCTCTTTGGATGGTATAATTTTAGAGGAGGCATGGAGAGGTAAAAAGGTAAACTATTGTTTTTTGAAGACTTTCGGTTGTGAATCATTTGTCCATATTGATAAAGAAAATAGAACAAAGCTTGGGGCAAAATCCAAGAAGTGTGCCTTTATTGAATACGGTACTAATGATTTTGGTTATCGCTTATGGGATTATGAAAATCACAAAATAATTAGGAGTAGAGATGTCATATTCAATGAGAAGGTCATGTAAAAAGATCAGATGCAAGGAAAGAAACAGGGAAAAGAAAAACCAAAATACACAGTGTTTGATGAGATCACTGGAAAAAAAAATCAAAGGTACCAGAAAATCAAAATGTACAACAAGAAGAGCAACAGGTACCTCAAACTCCTGCAATTGTTGTTAAAACATCTACCAGGTTAACTAGACCCCTTAAACTATACTCTCGTTCATTATATTGTTTATTATTGACTGATTCTGGTGAACCAGAATGTTATGAAGAGGAAATGCAAGTAGACTCTAAAAATAAGTGGGAGCAAGAATTGAAAGAGGAAATGGATTCCCTGGTAAATAACCAGACTTGGGATTTTGTTCAATTTCCTGCAGGAAAAAGAGCATTACAAAATAAATGGGTTTACAAGTTGAAGGAAGAAGATGGAGGCAAAAAGCGGCACAAGGCTAGACTTGTGGTAAAGGGGTTTGCACAAAAGAAAGGTATATATTTTGATGAAATATTTTCTCTTGTTGTTAAAATGAATTCAATTATTACTATTTTAAGTCTTGTGGTAGTAGAAGATTTACATATTGAACAATTAGATGTAAAAATAGTTTTTCTCCATGGGGATTTGGAGGAAGAGATTTATATGCAGCAGCCACATGGGTATGAGGTCAAAGGGAAGGAAAATTTGGTATGCAGGTTGAAGAAGAGCTTGTATGGCCTAAAGAAAGCTCCAAGGCAGTGGTATTTGAAGTTTGACATGTTTATGACATAACAAGGTTATAGTAGATGTCATTCTGATCACTGTGTTTATTTTAAAAAACTAGAAAATGGAAGTTATAATATCTTGCTATTATATGTATATGGCATGCTTGTTGTAGTGTCTAATATGTAGGATATAAATGTGCTCAAGAAGAAATTAGCTAATTAATTTGCGATGAAAGATTTGGGTGTTGTAAAGAAAATCCTTGGTATGAGAATAACAAAATACAGGAAAAATCGCAAATTGACATTGTCTCAGGGTGAGTACATAGAGAAGGTGTTGGAGAGGTTTAGAATGCAGAATGAAAAACCAGTTAGTACACCTTTTGCAAGCCATTTCAAATTAACTAAGGAAATGTGTCCCAAGACACAAGAAGAGATAAAATACATGTCCAGGGTCCCTTATTCATCAACAATTGGCAGCTTGATGTATGTGATGGTTTGCACAAGACCATATATTGCACATGCAGTGGGAGTTGTGAGTAGGTATATGAACAATCCAGGTAAAGAACATTAGGAGGCAATAAAATGGATTCTCAAGTATTTGAGAGGTACCGCTACTCATGCATTATGTTTTGGAGGTTCGGAAACTATTCTACAGGGATATGTTGATTCAGATATGGTAGGTGATAAAGATAGCAGGAGGAGCATCACATGGTATGTTTTTACTGTAGGTGGAATAGTAGTAAGTTGGATTTCGAAACTACAAAAGGTTGTTGCACTTTCAACAACAGCGGAAGAGTGTGTTGCTGCTACAGAGGCTAGTAAAGAGATGATTTGGTTACAAAGGCTTATGGAGGGATTGGGAAAGAACCAAGTGAATAGCAGGTTGTACTGTGACAGTGAGAGTGTCATTCATCTTTCAAAGAACTCATCCTTTCATTCATATACTAAGCATATCCAACTCAGGTACCATTTCATATGATCCGTCTTGGAAGATGGACATTTGAAGGTAGAAAATATACACACTAGCTAGAATCCTGCTGACATGTTAACAAAGGGAGTAACCAGGGAAAAAATCAGTTCCTGCTCAGTTTCATTTGGTCTTCAAGCATGAAGGTGAAGATGAGAAATTTTCCAAGTCCAAGAAGGATCATAGTCCAACAGATACAGCAATGGTGGAGCTGTTGAAATCAGTCTCCAAATGGGAGATTGTTGGTTGTGGAGCCTGATTATCTTCCAATTTCAGAGGTCTTTGTTTTCAGTCATGTTTATACCCCATGAATACTTTACACCCTAGAAGATTGTACACCCCTCCACGTGGGGGAGTACAGGGGGACTTGCCCCCCCTGCGGGGTTCTAGGGGGGGCATCCCCCAGGCTGGGGGGTCCAGGGGCAAGTGGGCCCCCGAAAGGGGTTCAGGGGCAAAGCCCCCGAAGGAAAAATTACCTTGTAAATGTATATTTTAATTTCATAGTAAATATGGACCGTTCATTATAAGGTCACAGATTTGACAATAGAAGTTATGTTAGGGTTTTTTTCCTTAGAATGAAACCCTCTTTTCTTGAGGGAATTGTATTGTGCCTATTTATCATTGCCAATATTATATTATGTGTGAGGAGACTGTGAGAGAAAGAAGAGGAAGTTACAGTAGATATGTTGTAGATTGTATCCCTTCATTTGTTGGATAATAAAAATAAAGGACCTGGCAATTTCTCTTGTGGACGTAGCCCATACTGGGTGAACCATGTATATTTGTGTCTCTATTGTATTGTGTATCTTTTGTGTTTTATTTTCGCATTTGTTTTTATTTTATTTCTCTGAGGTCCTATTTTTATAACATAACCTTTGATCAGATTGTGGACACTCGGGTTGAGGGCACTCGCTAATAGAGAATGCAGCTTTATCGGGTTGTCAAAGCATGGCAACTACTGCACCAAGGTAAGTGACTCCCCCAGGGCCAAATTCAACGGAAGTTTCCCCATCTGATGGGGGCGCTCAATGCAATGGAGACCATTGCTTCCTAAGGGGGGAGGACTGACCTATTCAACTGGCTCAAAAAACAATTTTTCATTTTAGCAAATTTTCTACTATTTCTTGGGTCCTGAACTTCTGGGGCCATTTTGAGGCCCTAAACGATGTTTTTTTTAACTTTTTTGGTCCTATGTGATAGGTACTATTGTCATAGGCTCTCACTTTAGTAGGTTATAATGTGTTATTCTTGGTTAGACCTTTATGAAAATGTATTGTGAACCCCAAACGGAGATCATATGCAAAAGTTACACCATAGGGAAGTTGACGTATCAACTACCCCCATTGGGGCCCACAAAAATTTTGGTGTTTCATCTCATGGGGTTAGGGTTTTGGATGTTTATGGTTTTCTTATTTATGCTTTTTCAGAACAAAAAAAAAAAATACTTTGGAGCCTCAGTGTACCCCTCTTCTTGTGAATGAGCATAGCTATCACATCTCTTCTCAGAGATAAGCTGCCACCATTCGTACAAGTTTGTTTCATTCTACATTTTTATAATTTTAGCATATTCTCTTTATTAATAGAAGTCAATTTTCAATGTATCTCTATGTGTTTCTTTGATGTGTGTGTGTGTGTGTGTGTGTGTGTGTGTGTGTGTGTGTGTGTCTGTGTCTGTGTGTTTCATTTTGTTCCATTTATAAATATGTATGAGTGGTATTAGAGTGGTCTTCTCTTTATTTGTTTCTTTATGCATGTCCCCAATGAGGTCAGGGTACGAGGAGTTGGGAATCGAAGTAGTCGAGACTTTGCAAGACCGGCCTCGCCGACCAAGATGACCTCCTATGGTGGAAGAAAAGAGAGATGAGGGAGCAGGAGATCATTTTAAATTTTTGCTCGAGGAAACCCTCGCACAACAAAGGAATGAGATGATGGATAATTTTGCACAGATCCTTCGATGGTTGCCAACAATCGATGCATCTTCATGAAGTGGCCACTTTGGAGGCGCCGCCCCCTTCAAAGTAGAAGTGAGTTTTGATATTCATGTATTTGAAGTTCAGATAGATGTGGGTGCTCTAGATAAATGGTTGAATCTACTAGAAGGGTATTTTTCGATCCATAATTTTTCTGATGGAGAAAGATTACCTTTGCACTCCTTAAGGATATCCCCCATGTCAAAGATTGGTGGGAGACTTATTGTGAGCAAAAATCCAGTGAGGAATCTGCATTATTTGTAGTCGCACCCACTTAGGATTATTTCATGGATGTAATTAAGGAACAATACTACCTTATTGGAAGCTACGATGACCAGTATACAAGGTGGAACACATTGTGACAGGAAAGGGACCAGATAGTGCCAGAGTTCACAAATGTTTTCCATACCTTGCGCACCAACATGGGTATCAAAGACTCTAAACGACATCTCGTGCTCAAGTACCATGATGGTGTGCATAGATACATCCAGACATAAATGGATTTTTTGGGCATCTCGTCATTGAGCATGGCTTATCGATATGTTGTCAAAATTGAACAAAAAT